>JAJOOS010027535.1:0-18315 GCA_029582725.1 Solanum chiquidenum
TTTCATTAAAAACAATAGTATCTTGAATCAATTGTGTACAATTAACTAACATGAGAAGGCTACACTTAAAGCTTTAATGAATGGTACACTTCATTACACAAAACCTAATGTACTCCTCCAGATCCCTTTCAATTCATTTTTTCAAATAAAGATGTGAAATTATTCACTTGTATACAAAACCAAATAAAGACTTAACAAGGATTTTTACTAAAAGTATAAATATGTATACCTGATTAAAGTAAAGTTGCAAACTTATGGAATTAACATGTAGGTTGTTATCTGAAGGAAATCATGGAGATGGTGGATGTCTTTGATCTTATTAGGATGCAAGTTTGAAATCATCTCAGATACATCCTTAAAAGACATTCACCACTTTAACGATATCCTTTGACTAACAACTACAGCTTCATGAAGGTCATTCACATACCAAAGAAATGGAATGTGACGGTTGAGTGAAATATAGGATTTTGAGGGATAAAGAAAAAAGAATGGAGCTTTTATAGAGTAGAATAGACCTTACACTTTTTAAAAGTTTTAATATTTACCTCTAAAATTATATTATTTATAAATAGTCCTTTACTCTTGACTAAATACATATTTAGCCTTTTAAGGTAAGCATTGAATGTCAATTTGATATTTCAACCGTTTCAATGATTATATAGATATTTTTACTTCATAGGTATGTATTTCGTAAATATCTCATGGTGACATGACAAATTATGTGTCTTATACGTAAGCTAGTGAATGTTCTAAGAGAACAACAAAATAAAAATATAAATGACAAGATTAACATACAAAACTACAATTTATTAAATTATCTTAGAAACTTTATGTAGGTTATATACACACACATGTGTGTGGGGGGTGGTGGTTATATATTTATTTAGAAAAATAGTTCTTTACTTTTTAGGTTGGTGTGTGTATAAAATGTCTTGAGTACATAAGGTAAACGGCTAAAGAGTAATTCAATTTACATATTGTGAATCATTTATTTTCGTAGAACCCTATTTCCATGTTTTGTAATAGGGTTGGGCGTTCGGTTCTTTGGTTTGGTTTTTTGGTTTTCAGTTTTAGAAAAGTGTGCACCGTATATTAAACCAAATTAATTCGGGTCGGTTCGGTTTAGTTCGATGTTTTTAAATTAGTTTTTCGGTGTGAATGAAAAATAAAATAAGGATAAAGTATAAGATACATACAAATTTAATTAAAAATATGTTAAGGAATAATGCGTACTACCGTCGAACACTTATTGTGCTAACTAAAAGACTATATTTATTTTTATCAAGAATATTGTGCCTCCAACAATTTATCGAGAAAAACAAGTATGAAGATGGTTCCTTTACATAATGTACATTGGTAGAAATATGTTTGAATTTCTCTTGGAAATTAATATATCAAGTTAACTATTGAATTGTACATTTGGTGTTACTTTGATTTGTTCATGAATGATTTAATTGTTGATTGAATTTTTAATTTTTAGTTAAGAGAATGCCCATATATATATAATATTTTTATTTTTATTTTTAAAAAAATAAAAGTTCGATTTTGCGGTGCACCGAAGTTTTGAGACCCTTACATCGAACACCGAACCGAAGAACCGAACTTCCGAAAAAATAACACCTACACCGAACTAAAAAACCGAAGAACCAAATTAGTTTGATTTGGTTCGATTTTTTGGTTTTTCAGTATTTATGCCCACCACTATTTTGTAGTATTTTCTATGATCTTATTAAGTTTTTGTACTCAACAAATTATTTTTAATTTCTCACCACAATCTCTGTAACTCATCAGAAAATAACTTCATTACTGCAACTCTCTCAAACAATAAAAACTTACGTAACGAATATTTAAGATGAATACAGTATGTGTCTAGCTTTCAATATCACATTATATATTAGCATATATTTTGGTTAACTTCGATCAAATAATGGTTGTTATTTAAATACAGCACTACCAACCTCCTTATTAGAGCCCCCAAAGAATATTCATATTGGAGAAAAAATATCTCAACTTCTTTTATTTCACTATTTTATTAACCCTTTTACACATCAAGCTCCGTGAAAATAAAGCTCTTTGCAATCTATCTTTACGAATAAAAGTCACATTTATGAGGCTTTCCATAAAGTAAAATTATTAATGATGTAGTATGTAATAAATTGTGTAGCTTGGAAAATAATACTGGAGAAAAAATAACTCAACTTCTTTTATTTCACTATTCTATTGACCCCTTTACACATCAAACTCCGTGAAAATAAAGCTCTCTTCAACCTATCTTTATGAATAAAAGTCACATTTAGGAGGCTTACATATAGTAAAATTATTAATGACGTATTAGCAATAAATTGTGTAGCTTGAAAAATAATATTGGAGAAAAAATATCTCAACATCTTTTACTTCACTATTCTATTGACCCCTTTACACATCAAGCTCCGTGAAAACAAAGCTCTCTTCAACCTTTCTTTACGAATAAAAGACACATTTCGAAGGCTTTACATATAGTAAAATTATTAATGATGTAGTATGCAATAAATTGTGTAGCTTGCAAAATAATATTGGAAAAAAAATATCTCAACTTCTTTTATTTCACTATTCTATTGACCCCTTTACACATCAAGCTCCATTAAAACAAAGCTCTCTTCAACCTATTTTTGCGATTAAAAGTCACATTTAGGAGGCTTTACATATAGTAAAATTATTAATGACGTCGTATGCAATAAATTGTGTAGTTTGAAAATATTAATGAAGTAATTAAATATTTGGTCTTTTGTAGAAGTAATAGTAGTACTTATGTGCTAATCCTTAAAAAAAAAACCTATTTGGGGATACAATAAAAATACATCATAACCAAAAGTAACTATATTAAAAATTATCTTTTGCAGTCCAAAAGTAACTATATTGAAAATTATCTTTTGCAGTCAAGGCTGGCTAGTGGGTCTATTATTTTTGCCTCTTTATTCGAAATCATCTCTACTTAAGGCATTTATCATTTTTAATATAGATAAATAGATTTATTTAGCATATAAAAGTTTTTTTGAATATTTAGATAATATAGAATTTTAACAAGTGTGATACTTGGTCAAATATGATGTTATTGGTTAAAAGTGAGATGACCTTAACGTGTTTTTATGAAAATTCAAGTGTTGCATCATTGCCAATACACTAGTTGAATATATTGATTTCCATCTTGATTAATATTTGAATGAAATAACAAAAGATAAGATACAATTATATTTAATAATGTATTAACATTTTCAAATATTTTGAGAAGTCAAAAAATTCATTTGGCATATTAGTCATTGACCAATAGTCAACATATATAAGAATTTGTGACAATCATTTGCTATTTAAAGGTTGCATAGACTGTAAAAATAATATCATTTTTCTAACTTATATCCAATTTATAGTTGTGATGATGAAGGCTATTGGAACAAAAAAAAAATCTTCTTTTGAGGACCGTCATTTTGTTATGCTTCATTTTAATAGTAAAAAGGGTTGAATACACTTCTTTAATGTGCCAATCATTTCATTGTACAAGTATATAATTGTCATGCCCCCAACCCAGCAGCTAAATATTTACCCTATATCTTATATTGAAACTACTCAGAAGCATCAACATAGCTAACGAGGTTTGTATACATATACTAGATCATCTATATAAATTGGAAGACATACTAAAAAAGTGTACAATTGGTACAAAACGTAGTATAAGAATCCTCTAATGAGTTTTTATCTGCATAACTTATGAGTTGTCAGTATAGGGCACAAAATACCAACTATAACATATTTACATAGCAAAATATGAGCTCTAGACATGAGGCAGTTCTAGATGGAGGTGGAGCATACAAACAAATCAACTTGAAGGCAACTTGAACGCAACTTGGCCTACTGAGGATGTCTTCTATCATATATATATAAATTGAGTGTCCGTTGAAAAGGGGATGTTGGGATATATAAAACACATATCGATATGTAACGAAGCCAGAAAAAAATAGACATGTATGAATGATCAAATATATTTTATTTGAAAGACGACTAATCCTGAGCATAAAAAAATTGTGTTCATAGAAGGAAAATCTATTATCAAGATTTTTGATGATGCCTATGATCAGGAATGGACCGACTGACTCGTCGTTGTTACCTACAAAGAACTCTCCATATCACCTCTCTCTTACGTATGGAATATGTCCTTTAATTATTTTGCCACGATCCGAGACTATCCCCTAGACGTGAAATGGTACCTAGAAATCAAAGAGACTGCAAATAACCACATAAAATAGTATGACACTAAGAAAATGTACATAATTGAAATAATAGGATAAGTCGAATAAAGTGTCAAATTAAAATCTCAACATATAAGAAAAATCTGAATACAAAGACTCATAAGCGGAAATACTGATGTCTGACATAGCCTTTAATCATAAGTGAATTTTTTCGACAAACCCTAGCTCACTTGAACATCTGAAACTGAAATAAAGTATGAAAACTAAGATATAAACTCATTAAGTGGCATGTCCCGATCCATAAGGACTCACAAAAAAATTGCAGGCTTATAGAATCATGTACTAACAGTGTGGGTAATGGGATGCGTCACCACGTATATTATAAGAGGCATAAGAATGCATGCAGATATTACTCAGAATATACTGGATATAAAAAATGCATAAATAGGACATAATAACGTGATAAGTCTGAAAATATGAAAATGCAATGACCGAGTAAGCATAACATAAATTGATAGTCTTATTTCACAAAAGCATAATACAAGGTCAATGCAATATTTAAAAGATCACGATCATAAAAATTGTGGGAGATACTATTAGCTAACATAAACAATGTGAGCTATAACGTGGACTTTAGTGTACTCCTCCCACACTGAAAAGAGAGTGCCCTACTTACCAAAATATGGACCATATTCATGAGCTAAGAAGGATCCACTATGTAAAGTCAATTACACAAGGTGCTACATGGGTACATAGTTCTGGGACAAGGGGATTTCTATTAAAGGTCTCAAGCCTCTACTAACATGTGAGAATTCATCCCAGGTCAACTCGGTACTAGATAAACTCCCAACCTGAAATATGCATAATTATAACCATATTCTTTGGAACACTAAGAATTTAGTAATACTGAAATTTTCATACTTAACTGATAATCATCATAAGATTACCTTCATAAAAATCATAGTTTCATAACATAATCTTTGAGACACTTTTTTTAATTATCTAAATCATGATATTTATATAAACTTATTGATACTTTATCTAAAAGAATCCTTGATTCATAAAATCCTCCGTAACATGATACGTGCATAGTAACACAACTTAAATCATAATCATAAAATACTGTCATAGCATGGGTTCGTGACAATAGGAATCAATTATAGTCTACAATTTAGGCCTAAAACAATGTTGGAGTAGGGAAAGACCCAACTATCCCTGGAAAAAAATTACCAGCCAACTTCTACGGCCCCCTTTACAGTCCATAGAAGTGTTCACGGGTCATTAAAGAGCTTGTGGAAGGCAAAGAAGGAATTACGACATTCTGAAATTCAACTCCATGATCGCATTAACAGAACGTCAACTATTACACGGTCCATAAACATGCTCTTCCTTTCGAAGAAAAAAATACGAAGTCTCTTACCCTTAGTTTCACGACAAGGACCACGGCTCGTGGAACCGCACACGATCCTTAAAAACATCCCATACAACAACCCTTAAATCCAATTTCCCTAAGGCTCAGAGGTATGGTCTACAGACCCATCCATGGTCCTTAGGACTATCCATAGGTCATGGAACTCATCCATCCTTTCATACCCAAACTTACCATTCTCTAAAGGGGATCTACATTCGTGTCTAAGATCCGTGAATCCATTTACGGAGTGTACATCTGTCTGTGGTCCCTAACTTGAAGTTTTAATTTCCATATTTACCTCCCACGGGCAGTGAAATCTTATACGGCCTGTGAACACCTCCAGTGAAGTACAAAAGTTGCAGGCTTCAAAAACATTTCCGGTACTTTCAAACTTTATTTGAGTTAAGAACTTCCGAGGCGTTATGTATTGACAATTCTCGATTTGTCCAATTCCTTCCAATCTTTTATCTATCTCTATCTCCGCCTCATATTTAGTGATATAGATAAGCCGAAACTCTCTAAACATTCATGCGAAAAAACTTGTACAAAATTTAACAAATAATGCAAAAAACTAGTAATCTTGAGGAACTCCCTTAGTTTGTTATTGACTTAAACCACCACCGCCACCTTTTTTTAACACATTGTAGATTGTATGTAAACATGCACGACCTTTTATATTCGTAATTTCTCTTTCATTCTTATGTTAGTGGTCAACTTCTTGTAGATCATGCCAACTAGAACCACCTTTTATATCCTAAATGAGATTTGTTAGTCCATGCTCAATACACCAATCCATTCCAAACATGGAAGCTTCAAATTCAACTTTATTTGTAGGAATAGCAAATGCCAGGACAAAACTGCTAGTCATATCATTCATAATTCTTTCAACACTTGCATTTCAGGAATTTCCAAGTAAACTGCCTTAAGTATTTATTTTCACCATACCTATATCAAAATTTTCACACTACCTATCTCCATATGATGCTAAGTAATTAAGATATAAGGTGTATATTAAATTAAAGCCTTCAAAGTCTTGTTTGCAACACTTTAAATTATTCGTTATTTCGACATTCCTACAAAATGTTATGAGTATTTTACTGAAAATTGTCCTATCATAAAAATATTTCACAAAACATGGTCACACAGAGAAGCATGGGGTGCCTACTAAAGAACCCGACCTAGAAGATTTGGTCCTTTAGCATTGTTGGGACATCGGAAAAGATTGAAGGAAAAATCATATTGCAATGATTGGACTTATATAAACTTAAACTCATAAAACCATAAGAGAAAATAAACTTGCAATCCTACAAAATCAATCTAGAACTATTGCAAATCTAGTTTGAAGATGCTAATCAATGAACAATGAATAATCTCCTATTGTATAAAATGAGCAAACAATAGGTCATCTCAAATTGAATTAGACTGGTTAATTACGTGATGTATTTTTTTAGTATTATGATCACTAATGAGTCCATAATTTGGACTCATTAAGGGCTATATTTTGATAGAATTAGTATCCTCAAATGCATATTTTATCTCAATATCTAATGAAAATCCTTAAGTTTCAAGTATTTGGATTTTGAGGCAAAGCATGGACACTACTTGGCAAAAAGGAACAAGGCGGCTGAAAAGATCAAAGAAATGAAGGCCTGAAGATCGCTGAGCCCAGTTGGCGAGTCACCGATCGGCCTGGAGATCGCCTTTTGTTCTAGTGTGCTGAGCCCTGAAGGAAAAGGTCAAGTTGGCGATGAAATGGAATAGTCGGCGCGTCGCCGAGCAGTTCCGCAAAGCAGTACCATATCGCCCAACGACTCAAAATGCGAATAGGCTAAAGGCTAAAGTAGGAAGGTGATGAAATCGACCAAAAGGCGGATCGCTGAGTGTATCGGTGATCCCGACTAAGTTCGCCGAAGGGTCCTCTGCAGCACAAATTTTCAAACACTATAAATACTTGTTTAAATTTCTAGCTTAGTATCATATCACTATTATTATTCAAACTTTTTGCAGTTCTTAGAGAGGTTAAGTTTTAGAGGGTTTTAGAGACTTTGTTCTAAGACCTTGAAGATTTAAAGGGTTTCAATCCCAAGAAATTGAACGTGGGTCTCAAAGATTCTTCACTTTTGACATGTTTTAAGACTTAATCCTTCATACCCAGTTGATGGAAACTGATATTGGTATAATTTTTTATCTCTTTTACATGTCTAGCTAGAACCCCAATTCTTGGGGTGTGATTTTGTGAATACGGGTTAGATTATCTGTTGGGTCTTGCTTGTTAATGGTTTATTAGTAGTTTAGATATGATTTCATTTAGTAGTTGTGTATGAACTTAATGGAATTGTAGTTGCAAATACAATTTTATCTTAGTGTTTTTGGCTTGCTCGAGCGAGAAGTCGTAAAACTAAGACTACTAAATTGATAGACGGTGGTATTAGGTCGACATGGGTTCAACTCGAGAGAGTGAATCCTATTCCTTCTCCCACACATTCAGCTCGAGAGTGAATGGGCTAAGGCGGAGGCTGTGCTTAATGCAGCAACTCGGTGTTCGAGAGAAACCGAGTTGATTCGGGATAAGTTGCTCGAGAGAGAATTTACCCCCACTATAGTCTAGACAAGTCACAAATACTTGACAATTTACTATCAAAAGCATGTACCCGATAATTTAGTCTATCCCGTATTCCTATCACATCGCAAGAATCATGTCTCTCTATCTCGTTTTCGTATATTTTTCCTGTTTTTGGTTGTTAATTAATACAAAAACCCCCATTGATAATTGACGCTTGCGTCACCCCTTTAGATTTAGTATGTTTATATTCGATAATGTTTATAGCTATGACTAATTAGAACTTAATTTTATTTTTCTATTAATTCTCAAAACCACTCCCTTGGGACTCAATCCCAACCCTTGGTTGGGTTAATTTACTATTGTACTATCGTAGACACTTGAAGTGGAAGTTGTGTCTTGATTACACAAACATCAAAATGGCACCGTTGCCAGGGAGTGGTGTTATTCGAGAATTTTTGGTTTCGTAAAATTCTTGTTCTTCTTTGTCGTATTTTACTAACTTTATTTTTAGTTTTGTTTTGCTTGTTGGTACATTAAAGCAGAGGAGGTGAGTATATCGAACAGTACTTGCGAGCTAATGGAGTTTCCTCCATTAGAAGTAATGATGTTCCAGGATCGCTTCCTAACCTTCAAGAAATTGGAAGGTGAACAGATCCATAAATCATGGGCAAGGTTTAAAGAACTGATAACTCAATGCCCAACTCATGACATTCCCGACATAGCCCTCCTTGACTATTTCTACATAAGTCTTGGTCCCGGAAATAGGGTGTTGGTCGACCAACTCATTCCGAGAGGAATTGAAAAATAGCCATATGTGATAGTAGCCCAACTGCTTGATCAAATGGCTGAAACGAACCAAGAAGTAGAAAAGGACTTCATGTTGGCCTCACTAATGACTCAGATGGATGAGTTGGCCAAAACGATGGTGGAGATCGAAGTCCAATGCAAAAGGAAGGATAAATACATCCCTCCTCATGAGCGAAGAAGGCCAAAGGACAATAAGGTTAAACACATTGAGGGAATTCTCTCAATCATTCTCCATAAGGTGACTGAGCAGGATATAGAAATGGAAGAAATGAAGGAGAGCATCAAAGTGATGAAGCAAATGATTGGTTCTCATTCCAAATCTGTCTTGCTGGTCGAGAACCTTATGGGTCATGCATTGACCCAGCTCAACTCGTAGCCAAATAGGGGGTTTCCTAGTGATACTATGTCTAACCCTAAAAATGAGGTTTGAGTGTTGACTTGCGTCATGCCACGATGTTAACTAAGACACTGTTTGGGAGGCAACCTAAAACCCTTAAATGCTTTAGTTTTGTTTTTGTAAATAATGGTGTGTTGGTTGTGCATGTTTAAATGCGGAAAGTGTTTGGAGAATGTAGATTGGCGAGTAAATGTTCCAGTCGATGCATCACCGAAGAAGTCGGCATGCCTGACTTTATCCACCCTTTGGCTCAACACAATTTTAACTCGGAGCCTGTAAAACTCGGCTAGCTCAAGAGCAGTTTGGCGAGCCGCCGACCAGGTCGGCGACCACGATTAAGACCGCTGTCTTAACCCCCAAGAAAATGCACGTCCTATTGAAATTGGTGGGGTAAGTGACCATTCGGCGCTTCACCGAGTGGGCGGATGCGACTAACGTTGCCGAATTGATGCGAACTGGATAGTTATATATGGCCAAAGGTTTTAAAGTTTTAAACTCTTTACTTTCCCTTGCTTTCAAACTTCACAAACTCACACTAATTTAGTATTTTCAATATTCTTTCTTTCCATTAGTATTTTGATAGTTGATTGGTGCTCGGAACTAGGATTCCTTTGCCGCCTAGCATTTCAATCCCATTTTAATCGGCATCTAAGGTTGGTTTCTGAATCCTGTGTTTACTTCCAAAAAATTTGTACTCTTTTGCAATGATCATATCGTATTGTCGTGTGCTGGACCTCTCTGATAGGATTAGATTGTTTAAATGCCAATTTTAAGTTAATAATCATGCCCATATTATTTTGATCATTAAATGCCTGTCAATTTGTGCTTTTAGATGAATGAAATTTTATGAGGTTGTGCTTACATGATGTTTAGATTGGTTGGGTGAAGTTTGATTAGCCCGCATTTACGCTAATTGACATAAATTGCTCAATGATAGAGAGGGTGACACCAATCTTAAGAGCAATTGTCATCAAATGGCCAAATTTGGCAAAACCATAAGAAGTCGGAGTATTTCGGGGTAATGGGTGCTATGGGTCTGAGCCTAATTTAACTATTTCATGTTTTTATTTTGTTTTCGGGGGTTGTGGGGTTGAATTTGAGAAGGTGGATTCAAAATAGGCATGTTGGGCCATTTGGCGAGCTAGGTCGAGCTCGCCGAACCACTCGACGGTTTGCCTAATAACCCCATCTCTCCTTTAATATCATGCTATAGGTATTGTTGATTTCTGTAATTTTCGGTGAGAAGCCTTTGGTCACCAAAGGCACTCTGCCACTCGCCGATAGTATGTTTGATCGCCCTTTAAAACCCTTGTTGCACTGTAACTTTCGGTGGACAAACCCTTGCTCTCCGAGAGTAGTCGATGATTCATCGAAATGGCCTTACCATCACCGACTTGCCATAGTTTTTGAGGCAATACCTTCGGCAAGCCCGATTTAGCTCACCAAAGAGGTTCGGCGACTCGCCGACTGGATCGGCGAGTCTGTCTGCAATTAATTTTCTTTGCTTTAATGTGATTGTTATTTAACTTGCCTTTAATGTTTTGTAGATATGGTTCGGAGTAATCTAACCATGCCACCCTAGAAGAAAGCACGGGGTATTGCTATATATGAAGGGGGATCAGGTCCTCCAAAGAAGAGAAGGCAAGAACTCCCACCGGGAGACAAAGGCAAAAGAAAGAAGCATATAGCTAAGAAAGTAGACGCTGACAACTGGCGGAGTTGTCTGAACCTGAAGACGAGCAGCCCTTGATTAACCGAAGGAATGGACTCCGAGCTAGATCTCAATACACATCGACCAGAGTTCCCTCAGCTGCCATCCTTCCTAAAGCAGATTCAGTGCTAGCCCAAGCACCTCCAGTGACCCCTGCACTCCCTATCATTCCTCCACCTAGACTGTTGAACAGATTGAAAGGTGATGGGGTACGAACCATCCTAGAGGAGAAGCAATTATCTACAGAGGTCCTGGAGGGAAAGTACCCCAATGTCAGGGACACCATCCACTACCATGAGTTTGAGCAGTTCACCAGGCCCCGAGGCCCTTACATTCCCTCCTGGGTTCAAAAATTTTATACAGCTTATGGGGAGTCGGTGCCCAAAAGCAAGAAGAAGGCAAGCGAATTCAGACCGGTGAAGTCGATCATAGTCAGAGACAAGGAAGTTGGGTGCGACAGTAAATATATTAACACTATTGTGAATAGACCGCTGCACTCTGAACTTCCTTACTAGGGGTTGCCCATTGCTCAGTCCCTAGATGACCTGAAGGGTTGGTTGGATCCTCTGATTTCTGACACCACCCCGAGGTGGATGGATGAAGGGGCCCCTATTGAGAAGAGGGACTTGAGCATCGCTGCTACGTTCTGGTTTGGATTTATCAGCAACACCATAATGCCATCCAGAACGAGCCCATTTTGCGCCATCCAAAAGTAGCTTGCCTTGGTTCTATTATGTCTAGGAGACACATCGACCTGGAACTGCTGATTTCACAAGAGATGGCAATGAGAGCAAAACATAAACAAACTTCTCTTCCATTCCCAGTCCTGATCACTAAGTTGTGCCGGCGTAATGGAGTACCCTGGGACACTGCGAGAGATATTGAGGTCACCCCTTCATCCTCCACTGACATCCGGCGTATTGAGGCCAAGTACATATGAGAGGAGGTTGACGGGAGGAGAGCAGTTCCGATAGATATTTATCCAGATGTTGACGTTGACGTTGACTCGTTACCTGCAGAGGCATCTTCGCCTACTCCGGCCTCTTGGCCTTCATGTACATCCGCTCCTTCCTCTTCTTCGTAGCCTCCAGGTGCTTCCTCCTCCTCCCAGCCTGACAGGATTACTCAGGCCATGATCCTGAAGAAGGGGAATTTGTCCCAATCAACTGATATACGGGCAACTCGACTCGAGATATCCATCCCTGGGATGATCGAGAGAGCCATACCATACTTGTTGCACTGACCCCGCTCCAGGCTTTTGTTGATGAGTTGACTGTGAGAGTCACATCTTGTGAGAGCAGACAGGGGGAGACCTCTGAGGTGACGACTTTAAAAGTCGAGGTAGCAGAATTGAGGAAGCACGTGGACTATCTAAAGTCTATCGACTTGAATTCATTAATAGAGGCTATTGATGATAAAGATGCCCCCAGAGACTTTAGAGATTCCTCCGGCCACCATCGGAGAAGTACAGAGGGATGGCACAACAGATGAGGAGTCGGATGCTGAGAGTGATAAGGAGATGATTGAGCGCCGAGAGGAGAGCATATTTTGGAGATTTTCCAGATCTTGTAGAGACGGTTGTGCAGTCGGTGATCCGGACATCGCTGACTGAGACGTCCATAATAACTCCTATTGGATCTGGGGCAGATGTTGTGCTTAATGCGACAACTCGTTGTTCGAGAGAAACTGAGTTGATTCGGGCTAAGTTTCTCGAGAGAGAATTTACCTCCACTATAGTCTAGCCTAGTCACAAATACTTGATAATTTACTATCAAAAGCATGTACCCGATATTTTAGTCTATCCCGTATTCCTGTCACAACCCAAGAGTCCTATCTCTCTATCTTATTTTCGTATATTTTTTATGTTTTTAGTTGTTAATTAATACAAAACCCCCCATTGATAATTGACGCTTGCGTCACCCCTTTAGATTTAGTATGTTTATATTCGAAAATGTTTATAGTTATGACTAATTAGAACTTAATTTTATTTTTCTATTAATTCTCAAAACCACTCCCTTAAGACTCGACCCAACCCTTGGTTGGGTTACTTTACTATTTTACGATTGTAGACACTTGAATTGGAAGTTGTGTCTTGATTACGCAAACATCAATCACAACAACTCATTAAGTGTAAGCTTGGTACATTGTATCTAATTGAAACAATGCATGAATATAATTCAACTGCGTGGTTATGAGTTTTAGAAGGCTTTGTGTGAAACAAAAGGTTTTTCTTCAACATGTTTTGATAACCTTCATCTATTGCTTGCCTATGTATTTCATCTAATATTATGTATATTTTTACATATTATTCTATATCTATTGAAGAAGTACCTTTCACTTTAACAAAAAGGAGTATCCTATATATATGTGTAGAAGTTGAAGTTTGATAAATCCTTAGAAGAGAAAAGGTTGGCTAATCAAGCTGGTGGTGCAGAAAATTAAGTTGTGTAACACACAATGAATATGAACATTAAATTCCCATAATTAAAGATTAATTACAACCCCAAGTCCACAACCAGAGATGGTTTCTTTGTAAAAACACTAACAAATGTTATGAATCCTTCAACCTCAATAAACATTCCTTCTGATTCAATAAAGTGACAAGAATTTCTATTTTAGATATTCTCGCAATAAGTATAGTATATAGGTGAAATGTTGATTGGATTCTTTCATGTATTGCATTTGTGTTGTTGCAAGCTTGGAGTAATTCCCCAAACTTAGATGTTAAGCTAGAAAAAATTAGTGTTGTTGTGAAATGTAGGGTTTTCCTACAATATTAAATGAAGCACAATATGAATTTTTCCAACTCTTTTAATTGAGAATTGAGGTCCCGAGCCATATGTGCCAACTTGATTAGGCCTTGAGCTTAGGCTGTGGATGATGTGGTATGTTGTTGGAGAACTTGTGAAACATGTAGTATAGCTTGTGAAGAAAAAGAGATAGGGGAAGTTACTTTATTTTGACAACTAGTCCATCTTAATTCTTTTTTTTTTGAATTTTTTTAATCATGTGCTTATCTCAAAGAGCTACATCAACTCCTTGACGAAAAATGACAATCAACTCGCATGCATAAATAACTAATAAGAGCATGAAAGGGAATATACATTGTATGTTGCCTAGCCTTCCACTTGAACAACTATTATTTCATCCTCATTGATAAACAAACATTTCATTACATATATGTAGTTACACTCCAGATAATTTCCTTTGTTTTTCAATTTTTTTGTATTTTGAGCTTTCCTGTAGCGACTACAAGTCATTTATGACTTGCTGGGACTGACAGTTTGAGCACCAGGTTTTTTATTTGAGTAAGGTAAGTTTCTGTGTTTCGGAGCTCCTAGAGATTCTACTCTAAATTTCTATTATAACTCTAGGAAGAATGCATTTTTGATGGTTTCGTTATTTTTGGAATGTCGAGTTTTGTCTAGAATTATCTATTGTGTGGATCCCAAGGTTTTGATTTCGTTCTGAGCCCTCTTGTAGAATTCTGTTTAAAATAGAGTTCGAATGAAGGACCCACTTTTCATTTACACAACCTCATATGTAAGTTTTGATTGTTATGTATTGTCTAGAATGTCGAATTTAGTAGAATAGAATATCTAGTTAAATTTCATCTGGTCCCAAATGAATCTCGAGGGTCGGTTGAGAGACTTGGAAAAATAGTAAAATCTTGTTTTGCTAGTGCAGATGTTTAGCAATGGAACAATAGGCTTTTAATGACGGGAAATGTTTTATAGAGACGAGATTGTTGAGTTATAAAATCCTAATTTTTAGCCTTTCCCCCATTTTAAAACGTGATTCTGAGAGCTCTAGACCTCTATTTTTTGGAAATTCAAGTTGCATATTATCCATAATTGGCGTGGCAACATGATTGAGTGATCGGGGAATCATGTAAGTCAAAATTTTGACGTAATTTCTACCCTAAAGGCGCTATTTGAGATTGATTTGAGAGCTTTAGTGGTGGTTTAATTGCATGGGCAGTTTTAGCCCATTTTTGAGCTCGAATTGTGCATGTTTTAAGGGCTTCTTCTATTTAGGACCTTTTTACTATTTTAGGATTTCCAATGTGGATCCCACATTCTCATTTTGACTCAATTTTTTTCCTTATCTAATTATTGTAATTTTGGAGTATTTAACATATGTATTGATGATGTGATCAATAATTTGTTAGCGTAGCATCTTTCAGAGGTGTTTCAGAAATTGATAGCTCTTCCGTGGTGGATTTGGAGCTCGTGTGCTCCTCTTCGAGGCAGGCTACGATCTACTTTTTTGATTGCGATTTATTATATGATGTTTGGAATGAATTCCATGTGATTAAGGTGGGTATTTGTAAAATATTAGAATTCCTTTCATTTATTCTATCTTTTCTTAATTCCCATAGAAGTGTTGGACTTATTGTGGCTAACGAGCTCCTAAGTTTGGGCTAGTAGCCTTGCATTTTTCAGCGTCGTTATCCTTATGATGATTGATAATTAAGACCTTAGGGTTTTATTGATCCTTAGATTCCTTTTAATGTGTCTATCTTGTAGGGCTTTCTTCAGGTTGATTATTTTCTGGTAATTCTTGAGACTTTAGAGGCTCGTCGTGGCCATTGGTTTTCATTAGTTGTGCTCGATTATAATCTAGAGCAATGTCTTTGAAGGTAAGGCATCGATCCTTTAGTTATCTCTTCCTTTATTTAATTCTAAAACTTTTTTTTATTCCTTCTCTTAATGATTAGCGGTAAACTGATTATGCTTTATTAATTTGTTGTTATATTATTGGGTCTAAGGCTATGGTCGAGGACCAGTTGGACTCAAGTTAGTTCTCTCCATCTTGGTAGCATGGTTGGGTTGGTATTATAGTTTTGATTTCATGTAACTTATTTAGATGCTTGTGATGAAAATGTATTGCATTGACTGGTCATTTGCACATGTTTTGTGGTATGATCTTTGTTCATGCATTGATAATCACAACCATTTTTTTAAAGAGTGTTTTTCACTTTGTTATTATTCTAAATTTATTTTAACGAAATTCGTACAACATGGATCACTTTGATAAACTAGTTTTTGAGATTAATGAGGCATCGAGGAAGCACTCCTTTTCTACTTGAAACATTAGGGAAATCTAGGATGTGCTCAGTTTTTACTTGACAAGCTTGCATGTTGACGCCCTTTCCTCCATTGATTTGGCTACTTGTACCTCTGGTACCATGACAAAGATGATATGTTGTAAGTCTTGGTTCAGGTCCAAGTAGTGTATATGGACTTCTCATGCTCTGCCTATGCGTTTCATTATGCATAAAGAGGAATATGCATGGGGTCCTACCTTGCTTGATTAAGGTAGGGGTAGGTGTATATACTTGGTTACTAATGGTTCATCTATTTCTACTACATCTCCTTCATATATATGCATTGCCTATCACCCGTATAATTGATTACTGATGGCATCCTCCAGTTTTATGGAAGCAGGTTGAGTTATATTTGTTGTCTATACCTTCTGGGCTTATGGGGTCTGGTTATGTTGTTTTTTACTATATTATGTATTCTTGTGATATTTATATGATAGTTGTTAGGTTGCGGATCATATTTTTTAAATGTTAGTTATCCCTGACCTTGGGTAGTTGACTTCTCTAACATAACTTCGTTTGTGATAAGATGGTGGGATTGCGCCTCAACATATGTTCTTTGACACAATTTCTTTACCATATGCAGCTTATTTTTTCAATTTTATTACTTGTTCTATCATTGGATATATCCTGCTTAGTTACTTGTGTTGTACTTTCCTTATGTACCTATTGTTTATACTTGCATTTGCTTTGAAGCTCAGTCAACGGATGCTTATTGAGTATCACTTGTTGTTATTAATAATACAGTTATACAGCCTTCAGATCATAGTATGAGTTCTCACGATTGACTTGGATCTCGTGCGGATTAACCTTTTCTTTTAGGAGATTAGGGTGAGCTTTTGACATTTGAAGTTACGGTTTCCATATATTTGGGATACTCTAGTCTTTATGTTGTAATTAGAGACAATATGTACTTGTATTGTATTTGTGAAAGCTTTGTATTCATATTTTGATTAGATGCTGGATTACAGACTAATGAAAGGTCTTAGGGATTGTTTTTTATATTACATTTCTTATTATTAATCTTTCTTCTCATTGTGAAAAGATTCATGCTTCTTAGTGTTATATTCCATGTGATATCCTTTTTCTTCTAGTTTCGGGCTATGTGTTAGGCTTAGTTAATCGTGGGGTGTAGTAGGTGACATCATGAATTTAGAAATTAGGTTGTGACAAGTTGGTATTGGAGCTCTAGGTTGACCGACATTTTTGGTGTTAGAGAAAATGCCTAGTAGAATCCTGCGAATCAGTGCAGAGAAGTAATTATGTATGTTATCTTCGGGAGACTATAGGGCATTCTTATGAAATTCTCTTTTTGACCCTTTATAATATGATTTGTTTTTTATGAACCTCTAAAACTGTTTCTTTGGAATCAACTCTGTCTTAGATGGATAACATAAGGTATTTGATGAACTTAGACAAAGTATCAACACATTCAACTAGAGTTTCTGCACTTTGTCGGGCCAGAGGGCCTTAGTTAGGCACTTACACGATCCAAAGTACCCCTTAGGTGTGACGTGGCGCATAGGACCCCAAGAGATCCTACACAAGAAACCTTGCATACATTATACAAGATAAATAGAATATAGATTTGAAGGACAATTTTCCTATCATAAAAGAGTTTGACATAAGCGGAAGTCTACTAGTAATATCAAGCCATCTACTACAATATAAGAGTTGTTGGGGTGTAACCCATACACCACATACATAATATGAAAACTAGAAAAACATAAGGGAAGTAAATGTGTCTCGATCCTCAGAGCATTAGGACTAACCAACTCTTCAAATCTAGTGGAATGATCAACTAGCCACAAGTGTGAGAGGTAGGAGCGACAGACCCTACATTAATGAGACAATGTAGCCACAAGTATGTGTTAGTACATGGAATATACTATGTATGAGGCAATATGCATAAAAATATACATGATACTAAGAATCGTTTAAGTGGGTAAGGCATGACCAAGGATTTAGAGATACCTAACTTATCACTTTGCATGTAATACACTAGAAAAGAATTACTATTATTAGGATTACCGCGTTATGAGCTTATGGGGAACACATTCCTAGTTACTTTTAATAATCTGAATATAAATAAATACTTA
>JAJOOS010027536.1:0-21580 GCA_029582725.1 Solanum chiquidenum
ACTGGGCATATCGGCATGTTCAGCTAGACGATGACCTGAAGCTACATGGGATTATAGACATAGAAGAAGAAGAAACTGCTAGAAAGATGATATTAGTTGGTCTGTGGTGCATCCAAACTGATCCAGCACAAAGACCATCAATGAGTAAGGTTATTGACATGCTAGAGGGAACCTTCGTCTTAGAAATCCCACCAAAACCTTTATTATGTACTCCTTATTGTTCAGGAAGACATTCTTTGAACACACAGGCAATGCCACTGAACGCCTCCGTAATTTCTTCATCCAGTTCATCACTTTGTTCTACTGAAGAATCAGCAAATTTCATAGGCACAGCTACCAAAGACGGAACTTTCCAGAAGTAATGAACTTGAATTTGAGTCTTTAATTGTGAGTTTGATTGGAATAATTCACTGTGAAGGATAGTATTTCAGTGTATTGTATATTTGTATTTGGTTGAACCTAAGGAAATGTATATGATTTATGGAGACTAGACTTTAATCCTCTTCAGAATTTGAACTGCTTCTCCATCAAGAAAAGACACATTTCTTACTATATATATATGTGATTTGGAGAGTTTCATTTGAATATTTAGAACAGGCTCTCGATTCTTGTGTGCCACAAAAGCACCAAACCAGGTTGTATAGATAATGAGATGAATGAGCTGCTCTACTTCTTCAGTTAATAAAATCAACAGTACGTGGTCTCAGATTTATCACCTCATCACACACTCCACCTCAATAGTAAAAAAAACAAGGAAGATATCATTCAGATGTGTTGTTGATCTATGTTGCACGGACTCTTCAAAAGTGTTATCGCACCCATGTGTCGGATCCTCCAAAAATACACTAACTTTAGAGGATCAGAAATGCACCCGTCGATATTATTGAAGAGTCCAAGCACATAGCTCTTGAAGAAGAGCATTGTGCTGAAAGGGACTCTTGGTTAAAGAAAAATAAAGCTTAATCAGTAGAAAGGATTGAGCACGTAGAATCTGGATACAATGAAACAGCATTCTAGATTTACCATTGCTGACATTCTGGCTAAGTAAGAGGGTGATGGGACACCCTAACTTCTGAGTTGTGTCATGGTAAATGAAGTAATGTGTGCTCCCACCAACAATCAGATTATGTAAGGGTCGTTGAGTAGTATACAATATAACCTTATTGATTTGAGCACCTCTTATCCTAGTCGAGGCATAAAATGAGATCACTGGTTTACTCTTATCCTCAAGTGGAAGGCTCTCTTCTTTTCTAGCATCACCAGAGACTTTCAACTCTTCACTCTTCAATATAAATAGCTATTCTGGGAGGCTGCACTTATTGCCAAGGTTGTATTTCTCATTACAAAAGTAACATAAGTTTTTAGCTCATGTGTCTTGCATATTTACTGGAGAACTAGTTCTTCTAGATTTTGTGTGTTGAGATTAGTTAAAATTCAGCTTTCAATTAATTATATGCTTCTTGTTATAAAGAAGTTAGTTAGCTTACTGGTTGAAAGGAAGTTAGTTAGAGTTAGTTAAGAAATCAGTTGTGTCTTAGCTGTGATGTTGATTAGAAGATATTTTCATTTCTGTACATACATGTATAATAAAGAAGTGGAATAGAAATTAATTTTTCATTTCCCCAAATCACACTCTCAATCGTCTCTTTCATACTCTCTCTCTCTAGCTCCATCAATGGAATTTTTTAGTTGTTAGTCATCTATGCATAACTTTGACATGGTATTAGAGCAATAGGCACTGATCTCTTCTTCATCTTCCGCATCACCTCACTTAGGTCTTCATTCTCTTTTGTTTCTGTGATTCCTTTCTTTTACATCTCATTCACAAATTCTTGTTTCTTAGATTCCGTGTTTAGGTCTCAGATTTTTCTAGCTCAAATTCATCAATCTCTTTTAATCTCATGGATCAGAACACAGACGCTTCTCAGATCCAAACTCAGTAAGTCGTTGATTCCAGCCAACCACTATACATGCATCCATCAGAAATAGCTGGATCTACGATCATTCCGGTGCTCTTAGATGGAACTAGTTATAGATCCTGGCGACGCGGTGTCCTTCGCGCCCTATCTGTGAAAAACAAAGTAGGTTTCTATTGGAAATTAGTTTAGTTAGTTACTACTTAATTATGTAAGTGATAATGAGCTGGCATATTCCTTTTAATTTCCACTAGTTAGTTATAACTAGAAGTTAGTTACATCGATTAGTGTGCAACTTTTTTAGTTCGTTAGAACTACGCTGTTAGCATGTATATATTACATTGTACCTTTCCTCATTCTTAAGCAATACAGATTGAATAGAAAATTCCCAATATTGGTTCTTCATCTAAATTTGAACATGGTATCAGAGCTGTGAATCTACAAAGATCAGATTCACAATTTTATTTTCTTTCTCAAACTGAAGATTGTCTTTCCGCCATTGATCGAGCTTGAAGATAATGGTATCAACATCAGAAGGAGATGCTACAGTTGGAGATTTAGAAGTTTCAGCTGATACTCTTGAAGGAATTGAGAAGAATCGCAATCATCCTTTGTATTTGCACCCGTCAAATTCCAGGTAGTGTATTGACTTCAGTTCAACTCACAGGAACTGAAAACTACTCGTTATGGAGCAGATCATTGATGATCAATCTGCGTGCAAAGAGCAAATTAGGTTTTGAACTTGGATCATGTTGCAAATCTGATTATAAACCTGAATTAGAGGAACAATGGGAGAAGTGCAATGCTTTCGTTTTGGCTTGGATCATGAATACAGTGTCTAAGGAATTGTTGAGTGGAATTGTGTATGCATCAGATGCAGCCATGGTTTGGGCAGATCTGAATGAGCGATTCAACAAGGTTGATGGATCTAGAAGTTATCAACTTCATCGAGAGATTAGTACACTCCATCAAGGTAATCTAACAGTCTTAGGTTACTTCACTAAATTGCGACTTTTATGGGATGATTTTGATGCATTAGTGCCTCCTCCTACTTGTAACTATGATAAATCGAGGGTGTATGTTGATCACTTGCAATTTCTACGACTATTTGTTTTCTTAATGGGATTAAATGAGATGTATAGCCATGCACGAAGTCAGATATTGATGATGAATCCCCTTCCAAATGTGAATAAAGCATATGCTATGATAACTTCTGATGAGAGCCAGCGTATAACTGCTGGAACTAGAAATGGTGGAGATGTCCATGAATCGATGGCATTGTATGCTGAAAATAGAAATGATTCTATGATACAATTTAATAAGGGAAAGAATGTTTGTAATTCTTCTGATCCTATGGAAATGTACACTGGACGAAGAAGCTATGGTAATACTGGAAATACTAGCAACTACAAACAGAAGACGAATTGACATTTGGTGTGTGATTACTGCAAGTTGCATGGTCATACAAAGGATATATGTTTTTGACTGATTGGATACCCAGCTGATTGGAAGTTCAAAAAGAAATTTGGGCCTGGTCCAAATGTGCCTAAAACAGGGAAAGCAAATCATGCATATATTGACAGTCAGAGAAGAGATGAATTTGAATCTATGCAAGGACCGAACAACAACTTTGGGAACTTAGAGCAGACTGCAAAGATGGGGAAGATTGGACATGAGAACCAATTGACAGCACAACCTACTTTTACTCCCAATCAATACAAAAAAATCCTACAGATGATAAACAAGGAGGACTCGTTGGAGTATATGACAAACACTGCAGGTACTTCTATTACTGTTTTACCAGTACATAACACCAAAAGAAAGAGTAGTGTTGCAATGCCACATACTAATGAAGAATAGATAATCGATTTGGGAGAAACTTGTCATATGACCCCTAAAATTAGCAAGCTAGATGAAGCTTCTATTTCTGTAAAAACCTTAGGTAGACCGGTTCATCTACCTAATGGACAGACAACTCCAGTCACTCGAATTGGTAATTGTAAAGTATCAACTGGTGACACTTTGCAAAATGTGTTGGTTGTTCCTGATTTTAAATATGATTTACTATCAGTGTCCCAGCTAACTAGACAGCTAAACTGTTCTGTGAATTTTTTTTCCTGAGTTTTGTGTTTTTCAGGACCTCTCAAATGGAAGGGTGAAGGGGATTGGTAAAGAGAGGAATGGTCTCTACTATCTTCCCAGTCATTTTCCAAAGAGGGTCACACATAATGAACAAAATGCATTGGTGAGCAATGTGGTTATGAATTCAGAAGGCTTCAAATGGCACAGTAGACTAGGTCATCCCTCCATGAAGGTGCTGAAACACTTATCTTTGCTTTAAAATGTTGCAGATGTAAACGATTGTAATAATTGTCCAGTTTGCCCTCTTGCCAAGCAAACTAGACATTTATTTCCTTCAAGCATGTATAGAACTTGTTCTGTTTTTTATTTGATCCACTTGGATGTTTGGGGACCATATAAAAGTCCTACTTATGTTGGTTACAGATATAATTTAACCATTGTTGATGATTATTCTAGGATGACCTGGTTGTTTTTGCTGAAATTTAAGAGTGATGTTTTCCAAATTTTAAAATGCTTATTTATTATGGTTCAGACTCAATTCAATAAGCTTGTTAAGAAACTCAGATCAGATAATGGCACTGAATTTTTCAATAATGAATGTAAAGCATTATTTGAGAATTTGGGAATCATTCATGAAAGTAGTTGTCCCCACACCCCACAATAGAATGGGGTGGTGGAGAGGAAGCATAGGCATATTCTTGAAGTGGCAAGGGCTATCAGGTTTCAAGGATCTTTGCCAATAAGATTTTAGGGAAAGTGTGTCCTGGCAGTAGTCTATCTAATCAATAGGATGTCAACTAGTGTGTTAAAGGGACAATCACCTTTTGCAATGTTTCATGGGGTTCAACCTGATCTAGGTCATTTAAGAACAGTTGGGTGTCTTTGTTATGCTACTAAACCTGTCAAGGATGACAAATTTTCAACTAGAGCTGATATATGTGTATTCATGGGATATTCTTCTACTCAAAAGGGTTATGTTGTTTATAGTTTGAGTAACCAAAAAAAGTTGGTAAGCAGGGATGTCACTTTTAAAGAGGAGGTGTATCCATTTGCTGCAAGGACTAAAGACAAACATACTCCATTGTTCAACCATTAATCTATCACTACAGATTCTCAGGATGCCCAAGATGCCATAGTAGTCCCAGAACCAGTTGTTAATGATGTTTTAGATAATATGCTGGAGCCTATTGATACTGATGCTCATATTGATTCTGTAGAAGTTGAGTTGGAAAATAATGTGGCCTCTGATTCTCAATTGGTTGAACCTACAACATGAAGACATTCAACAAGATCAAGCAACCCTCCAGTGTGGTTGAAAGACTATGTTACCAATGTCTCTGATCACCCTTATTTCATGTCCAAATATATTATATATGATCATCTTTCTACTGGATATCAAGCTTTTCTTAGTCATTTTTCTGCAGAGGTGGAACCTAAAACTTATGAGGAGGCTGTGAAAGACCCTAGGTGGGTGGAAGCCATGAAACAAAAGATTAGATCATTAGAAGATAATGGTACATGGCAGATTATGAAGTTACCTGAAAATAAATCTGTTATTGGTTATAAATGGGTGTTCAAGATCAAATACAAAGAGATGGTCAAGTTGATAGATTCAAGGCATGGCTTGTTGCCAAAGGGTACAGTCAAACAGAAGGTATTGACTATTAAGAAACCTTTGCTCCTGTGGTCAAAATGGTTACTGTAAGAGCCATCATTGCTTTGGCAGCTATTGAGACCTGACCTATATTCCAAATGGATGTGTTTAATGCTTTTCTACAAGGAGATTTATTTGAAGAAGTCTATATGGAGTTGCTTAAAGGTTTTAAGAGTGCAAATCAACATCACGTATGCAAGCTTGTCAAATCCTTATATGGTCTTAAGCAGGCTTCCAGGCAATGGAATGCCAAACTTACTGAGGAATTATGTGGTTCATGATATATCCAAAAGTCATTTGGATTATTCATTATTCACCAAGAAGAGTGATACAGGGATGGTCATAGTTTTAGTATATGTTGATGATTTATTGATTACAGGTAGTGATCATGTGCTAGTTCAGGCTACAAAACAAGTGTTACATAGTCACTTCAAGTTGAAAGACTTGGGAGAATTGAAATATTTCCTAGGAATTGAATTCTGCAGATCTAACAATGGCATAATAATGAATCAGAGGAAATATGCACTAGAGCTAATTTCTGAGGCTGGTCTTGCAGGAGCACAACTTGTTTCTACTCATTTGGAGTGCAATGTAAAACTCACTTCAATCGCATATGATACGAGCAACACTGATCCTCTATTTCTTGATGTTAGCAGATACCAAAGGATGGTTGGTAAACTGCTTTACTTGACCAATACTAGATCGGATATTGCTTTTGCAGTACAGACTCTAAGTCAGTACATGCAACAACCCAAACATTCACACTGGAATGCTGCTTTGAGGGTGATTAAATACATTAAAGGGAGTCCAGGTTTAGGGCTACTTATGAGTTCACAAAAGGATCCAAAGCTAACTGGATTTTGTGATGCCGACTGGGCAGCTTGCCTAAGTACCCAAAGGTATGTGACGGGTTATTTGTTGAAGTTTGGAAGTTCCCTCATCTCTTGGAAATCGAAGAAGCAAAACATGTGTCTCGGAGCTCTGTTGAGGCTGAATATAGAAGTCTAGCCACCTTGACTACATATGTGGTTTGGGTCACCAGTTTGTTCCAAGAACTATTTGTAAACTTGCAATCTTCAACCATGATACATTGTGACAGCAAAACAGCCATTCCGATTGTTACTAACCCTGTCTTTCATGAGAGGACGAAGCACATCGAAATAGACTGCCACTTCATTCGTGAGAAGATACAACAAGGGTTAATTCAAACTAACTACATCAACACCAAGAAACAACACGCATATCTTTTAACTAAAGCTCTTGGCAGATCTCAACATGCTTTTTCTTTTAGCCAAGCTTGGAGTTTTGAATGTCTTCAGTACATCCACCTTGAGAGGGAGTATTGGAAATTAGTTTAGTTAGTTACTACTTAATTATGTAAGTGATAATGAGCTGGCATATTCCTTTTAATTTCCACTAGTTAGTTATAACTAGTGTGCAGTTTTTTTAGTTCGTTAGAACTACACTGTTAGCATGTATATATTACATTGTACCTTTCCTCATTCTTAAGCAATACATATTGAATAGAAAATTTCCAATATTGGTTCTTCATCTAAATTTGAACAGTTTCATCAATGGAAAAGTTCAGAAACCGACTGTAAATTCACCCACATTCGCTCAATGGGAACGTTGCGATGACATGGTCACGTCGTGGATTCTCAATTCTCTGTTGAGGGATTTAGTTGACAACTTGCAATATGTCAACAACGCAAAGGAATTGTGGGAAGAACTGCAAGACAGGTATTACCAAATCAATGGTGCGAAACTCTATTAGCTCCAACATGAGATCAATGATCTCGCCCAAGGAAATCTGGACATTACAGGGTACTATTCTATGCTTCGAAGACTCTGGAAAGATCTTAATACCCTGGATCCCAACACTCAATGCACTTGTCTGTGCGATTGTGGTGGTAAGACCAAAATGCATAAGGCAGAGCAGGATCGAAAGCTCATCCAGTTCCTGATGGGACTTAACGAGGTCTACATATAGTGCGAGGTACCATTCTTATGATGAACCCACTGCCAACTATGGCACAGGATTTTTTTAGTGCAAGAGGAGAAACAACGAGAAGTCAAACCATCCACTCGTATGAGTTTATCCTCTACCTCACTTAGTGCTAGTTCTGGAGCCTTTACTTGTTGGGTTCAAAAGTGATTAGGCGTCGTGCCGAAGCTTACAATTGCAAATCATATGATTGACAAATTAGATGATAAATAAAAACATACTAAAAACATAATACTATTATATGAAAACCAATATAAAAGAAAAATATTTAAATTGTTGAGAGAATAAATCTCCCCATAAACAAGACTCTTAAACAACTACATTGTGGATTCTATTGTGTTATGCTATGCGAATAGGGATCTTCAATTTATACATCTCCAAACATTTCCTCTAAGGAAATAATAAACCAAATATAGAAGAAAATTATATTTTCCTTTCAGAAAAAGTTCAAGAATTTATGGTAATACTTTGACTTTTCTTTAAGGAAAAAAATAAACTTCAAATAAGGTAAGAAAATCAGGGCAAAACCCTAACAAATCTCCCCTTTTGGCAGGATTTTCTTGATAAAACTTGATCCGTCTTCTTCAACTGCATGATAATTTTGTTCTTCACATAGTCTTCATCACTGCTGCTTTCCATGGTGAAAAATTGATATGGGTTAAAAATTGGAGCCCTGTGTTAAAATTTATGAGCAGGGTTAAAAGTGGAGCTCATGCGTTAAAAATAAATACATGAGTTAAAAGTGGAGCCTGAGCATTAAAGTTTGCAAGGGTTGAAAGTTGGAGCTCATGTTTTACATCCCTGATAGAGAATCAGTTTAACACCACCATTAAGACCATAAGAACTGATAATCATCTGGAATTTGTCAATGAAGAAACTACTGTTTTTCTATAAGCCAAATGCATCATACATCAAAGAACATGACAATACACACCACAACAAAATGGTGTAGTGAAAAGAAAACATAAATACCTCCTTGAATGCCAGAAGTCTATTGTATCAGTCCAAACTCCCCATGAGTTATTGGGGGGAGTGCATTTTAACTGCAACCTACCTAGTCAACAGGCTGCCTTCGACAACCATTCAAAATAAAACTCATTTTGAAGTATTGTACCAAAAGCCACCCACATATTCACATTAAAATCCTTTGGATGCCTTTATTTCCCTACCACTCTCAAAACCCATAAGGATAAATTTGAACCTCGGTTCACTCCACATGTTTTCATTGGATATCCATTCAACGCAAAATGTTACTAGGTTCTAGATTTGAGCACCAAGAAAATACACATTTCAAGAGATATATTCATGAAAATACCTGTAAGTTTACAATAAGAAAATGGCAGATAATACAATGAAGGCAATGTTTAGTCTGTAACAGAAAAAACGGCAGGAGAATAGAAGGAATTTAAAATGAAGAAGAAAACTAGAAAAGCTTATGTAGGGAGTTAAAGTAATTCTGTAGAAAAACAGATAGATAAACATAAAGGAAAGAAATTGAAATAGATCATGGTCATATTTTTAAGTCATGGCGCTAACCATGGTAACTACCTCTTAAAAGAATTGAAAAGAGAAATACAGAAAACTCAAAAATAGGCACTGCGGTCTAAAACAACTAATTAATACTCCTCCTTACATTAGGAGCTGTAAATTCCAAGTTGTTGCATTAGGAACTCGAACTTGCTGACAGGAAGGTATTTTGTAAATACATCTGAT
Organism: Solanum chiquidenum; assembly: GCA_029582725.1. Taxonomy (NCBI): domain Eukaryota; kingdom Viridiplantae; phylum Streptophyta; class Magnoliopsida; order Solanales; family Solanaceae; genus Solanum; species Solanum chiquidenum. The sequence goes on from JAJOOS010027536.1 coordinate 9,371, forward strand.
AGATGATGTTTAGATTTGAAATAAACAAGAATCACTTCTCCTTTTTTCTGCACATCCCTCAAGAAAAAAATATCTTAATGTTGAAGTGTTTAGTCTTCCCATAGAACACCAGATTATGCAAAATAGCTATTTCAACTTGATTATCAGCATGAACCTCAGTATTAACTTTTTGCTCCATATGCAAATTAGAAAATATTTTTCTCAGTCATAAGGTTTGATTTATTGTTGTAGTTGTTGCAATGAATTCAGCCTCTACCATGGATTGTGCCAAAATTTCCTGCTTTTTAGAACACCAAGAAAAAATGCCTGATCCCAGACTGAAACAATATCCTAATGTACTTTTCATGTCGTCAATTGATCCAACCTTATCACTGTATGAGAATCCATACAACTTGAAATTCTCATACTTCTGGAATATGACACCATATTCAACAACACCAAATGCATTTCAGTAGCACAATGCACAAATCTAGATAAAGGACTTACAACAAATAGAATATTTGGCCTTGTAGCAGTGAGATACATCAAACATCCAATCAATCTTTTGAAATTTCCTTCATCAATTTTATCAGTTCCATCATTTTTGCTTAACTTCTCATTTGGATCCATTGGTGTGCTTGTTGCCTTGCAATTTTCCATGTGAAATTTCTTAAGTATCTCTCTTGCATACTTCTTTTGGCAGATAGATTTCATCACGACCTTGCTTGATTTCCATTCCCTGAAAGTATGTCATTAGCCCCAAGTTAATCATCTCAAGGACTTGCATCATTTCCTTCTTAAACTCTTTAACCAGCCGCACATTGTTTCCTGTCACCAAGAGATCATCAACATAAAGGGAAACAATGAAAAAATCAGTTCCTTTATGTTTGACATAAAAAGTAACTTCAAATACACTTCGTACAAACCCCAAACTCAATAAGTGATCATCAATTCTACTATACCAAGCTCTTGGATCTTGTTTTAAGCCATAAAGAGTCTTTTTAAGCAGGCACACTTTTTCTTCTTTTCCTTGCTCAAAGAAACCTTCAGGCTGCTCTACATAGATTTCTTCTAGTAGTACACCATTTAAAAAAGTAGATTTCACATCTAGCTGGAACACTTTCCAGCCCTTTTGTGCTGCTATTGCTAGCAACAATCTAGCGGTATCCAATCGGGCTACTGGAGCAAAGGTGTCCGAGTAATCAACACCAAATATTTGGGCATATCTCTTGACAACAAGTCTAGCCTTGTATTTATAGATAGAACCATCAGAAAAGATCTTGGTTCTAAACACCCATTTTACTCCAATGACCTTCCTATCTTTTGGTCGGTCAACTAACTACCAAGTTTTGTTTTTCTTGATCATTAGCATCTCCTACTCCATGGAGTTTCTCCAATTTTTATCTTGAAGTGCTTCCTCGTCCCCTGCAGGCTCACAAACTGCCACATTACTTTGTTGGCAGATGTCAGAGAGTAGTCTTGTATATCTAATTGGAAGATCATCAACTAACTCATTTTGCAAGTGATCAGATGTTTGCTCCCCTAAAGCTTGGACTGAAAGTTGATTGTCCTTCCGGTCACATTTCTCTTCCTCAGAAAAGTGCACATCTCTACTGACAATCATATTCTCTATTTGTGGATTATAAACTTTGTATGTTTTGGAGGATGAGCTATAACCCACAAATATTCCAGGAAGTGCCTTCTTGTCACGTTTGTCTCTTTTAACCTGTGGCACATGAAAGAAACAAACACCACCAAATACTTTAATAAAGCTTAGTGATGGTTTGATTCCATTCAAAGCCTCAAATGGAGTTTTATCCAGCAATGCTTTAATAGAAAGTCGATTTTGGAGAAATATTATTGTATTAGTTGCCTCAGCCCAAAAGCTTTTCGGCAACTCTTTTTCATGCAACTTACACCACGCCATATCCATTACATATATGTTCCTCCTTTTATTAACTCCATTTTATTGCCGAGTATATGAAGTAGTAAGCTGATGAGTAATACCCACTTCCTCACAAAATTTGTTAAATTCTTTAGAATTATACTATTTTTCATTGTTAGACCATATGGATTAGATTTTGCAACAACTTTGACTTTCCACCATCTTCTTGAACTTCGAGAAAATTCATGCCACTTCTGATTTATATTTCATAAAATAAATCCAGCACAATCTTGTATAATCATCAATAAATATAACATAGTATAGACTACCATTAAGAGATGATGTTTTTGAGGTCTCGCAACCTCTGTATGAATCAACTGCAACTTTTGAGAAGTCCATCATGATGCTTTAGAAAATGACTTCCTTTTTTTCTTACCATATTGACAAGCTTGAAAACTTGGTAAGTGATCAACTAGAGTTGGTAGTCCTCTTATCATATCTTCCTTCATCAGCAACAATAATGCTTGTAGATGATAATGACCAAGTCTCTTGTGCCAGATTTCTATTACACTTACCTTCGTGGAAAAAGCTAGTTGCTCCTTCTCTGTTTGATCAAAAGAAAAACTCCTTCCTCTCATCTTTACCCAGAAAATTTCATTTCCAATAGTGTCACTAATTTGTCAGTGATAATCTTTAAATAAAACTTTGAATTCTTTTTCCATCAGATATCCTACACTTAGAAATTTTGATCAATTTCAGGAACATAAAGAACTTCTGAAATTTTCTTTGTGTCTGTGCTTGTCTTGATAGCAATAGTTCTAATTCCTTTGACAGGAAGATGATCTCCATTTCCTATACTAACCTTGGAAATTTCAGTGGGCTTCAACTCCTTGAATGGACTCTCGTCATGAGTCATGTGGTTAGTGCACCCACTATCAATTAACCAAGAATCTGTTGAGCACTTACTTGAAAAGCATGTTACAACAAAAAGATGATCCTCTTCTTCTTAATCAACAACTTGAGTATTTCCTTCCTACTGTGGGGCCTTATTCTTGCAAATCACTGCTTCGTGTCCAAGTTGATTGAATTTCCTAGATTTATCATCAGGTCTCCTCCAGCACTTGAATAGTGGATGGCCTTTTCTTCCACAGTGGTGATAAGGGGGATAACGTTTCTTCGAGCTTCCTCCCTTACTTTTGTTGTTGGCTGATGTTTCTCCTTCACAAAATGCTTGATTATTTTTCTTCTTCTTATTTTGTTAACATGATGCTTACTGACAAGAGCCCCTTCTGTTGTAACCTCTTGTCTCATAAGTCTTCTTTGCTCTTGAGCTTTCAGGGAATTGAGGAACTCTGTCAAACTAATATTTGATAAATCCTTAGTATTTTCTAAGGTCGTAATTATTGCTTCATACCTTTCAGGAACTGTTACAAGAATCTTCTCAACAATTCGTGATTATGAAAATTTAGAGTCGAGTAGCTTCACTTTATTTGCAATATTAGAAATCTATCTGAATACTCATTCACTATTTCAGATTCCTTCATTTTTTGCAATTCAAACTCCCTAATTAAGTTTAAAACTTGCATACCTTTTATTCTTTCATCTAAAAAATACTCTTTCTTGAGATAATCCCATATTTATTTAGCAATTTTTTGAGGCATTATTCACGTGAAAATTGTTGACGATACAACAGCAAATAAGCATGACTTGGCCTTCAATTTCTTTGTCTTCTTTTCTTTGTGTGCTTTAATCTGAGCAATGGTAGGATTATTTGGTAAGGCTGGGATATTGTAATACTCTTTCACAACTTCCCAGAGATCCAAAGAATCCAAGTACGTCTCCATTCTACTGCCCAAATCTGATAATTATCTCCATTAAAGATCGGCAGAGTAATTAGTAAGAAACTTGCTTCAGCATCCATGGCTTCTCCAACTTGATCACAGATCCCTTAAGATGAAAGCTCTGGTACCAATAGTGAGTTTATAATAAGAAAATGGCAGATAACACAATTAAGGCAGTGTTTAGTCTGCAATAGAAAATAAGGCAGGACAATAGAAGGAACATAAAGTGAAGAAGAAGACTAGAAAAGCTTATGTAGAGAGTTAAATTAATTATGTAGAAAAATAGATCCATCAACATAAAGGAAAGAAACTAAAATAGGTCATGGTCCTACTTTTAAGTCATGATACTAACCATGGTAACTACCTCCTAAAGTAACTAAAAAGAGAAATACAGGAAACTCAGAAATAGACACTATAGTCCTAAAATAACTAACTAATAATACCTTTCCTTTTGTCCTTTATTTTCCCGATTCTAGTTTTAGTTCTGTATTGAGATGTCTTTATGCTAATCCTAAATTGTTGAACTTCACAAACAATACTTTGAATAATGCCCATGATTTGAATGAGAACAACTCAATTATTGTCACATATAATACTGTTAATGCCAACTTACAACACATTGAGACCTCACTAGATGAAACAATTTCATCAGATAGCCCAGATATATCTAATTCCCTACATACCACCATTTCTACCCCTTCTAGTTTACAACACCAACCTCCTGCACCTAGAAGAACAAGTAGGACACACGATGTACCAAAATACCTCAATGAATATACCTACAATCTTCCCAACCTGCATGCTGAGTCATCACTTTACCATCCTCCTAATATCACCAATGACCAATATGTTTCACTCACCAGTTTTGACACTGAGAGTCAGTAGCAAGTAAGAAACATTACTCATGATAGTGAGCCAAACTCATATGAGAAAGCAACCATGAGCTCTGCTTGGCAATCAATAATAACACCTGAATTTGAAGCTTTGTATGCTAGCAATACCTGGAGTTTAGTTCATTTACCTGCAGACAAGAGGACAATTGGATGAAAGTGGGTTTACAAGATTAAACATAAGGTTGATGGAACAGTGGAGAGAATCAAAGTTAGACTTGTAGTCAAGGGATACACTCAATAATCTAGTATTGATTACACTGAGACATTCTCCCAGTAGTCAAGATGACTATTGTTAGGGCTCTGATCAGCTTAGTTGTTAAGAAAGGTTGGGATCTGTATCAGTTGGATGTGAATAATGCATTCCTGCATGGAAATTTAAATGAAGAAGTAAACATGAACCTTCCACAAGGACTCCAAGTGAATGAAAATGGACTTGTTTGCAAACTCAATGAGTCCTTGTATGGGTTAAATCAAGGTAGTAGGCAGTGGTATGAGAATTTAGCAGAGGCATTGTATTCAAGAGGATACTCACACTCTACCAGTGATTACTCATTGTTCTACAAGAAGGATAAATCAACCAGAATTTTTGTAGCAGTGTATATTGATAAAATAATCTTGACAGGAACTGACCTAGATGAAATCACATCCTTGAAGTCCTTTTTACATGACCAGTTCAAAATTAAGGACCTAGGAAAGCTTCATTACTTCTTGGGATTGTAGATTCTCTACAATCAGAATGGGGTACTCATCATACAGAAGAAGTTTACCACAGATCTAATCAAAGAATTTGATTTCTTACACTATAGTCCAACTACTTCTCCTCTTTATGTTGTGGTAAAATTTAAGTATCATGAAGGAACCTGCTAACTGATCCAACATACTATAGGAAATTAGTGGAAAAGTTAAATTTCCTTACAAATGTTATATCGTACATTTCATTTAGTGTACAACTTCTCAGTCAGTTCTTGCAAATACCAAGAGAAATTCACTTGAAGGTTGTTTTTCATGTATTGAGGTATCTGAAGAACAATCTCATACTGTAGATTTATCTAACTAAAGATCCTAAACTATGTCGTCATTGCTTATTGTGACTCTGATTGGGTTGCATGTCCCGAATCCAGAAGATTTGTAAGTGGATACATAGTGCTCATGGGAAATCACCGTGTAAGTTGGAAATCAAAGAAACAAATCACTGTCTCACTCTGCTTAGCAGAGGCAGAATACAGATCAGTAAGAAAAGTGGTTGGAGAGTTAGTTTGGCTTGAACGATCGCTTTGTGAATTAGGTGAAGCATTTTCCCAACCTATCTCAGTCTTTTGTGACTGTCAAGCAGCCATTCATATTGCAAAGAATCTTGTATTCCATGAAAGAACCAAGCATATAAAGGTTGATTGTCATTTTTCGAGAAAAACTACATGAAGGACTTGTGACTCTTCACCACATCCCCACTGATGAACAACTAGCTGATATTTTGACTAAGAGCCTCATTGGGCTCAAGCACTCGGCTATTTTGCACAAGTTGTTTGGAATCATCTCCCTTCCAACTTGAGAGGGAGTGTGTGTGTGTTGAGATTAGTTAAACTTCAGCTTTCAATTAATTATATGTTTTTTGTAATAAAGAAATTAGTTAGCTCATTGGTTGAAAGGAAGTTAGTTAGAGTTAGTTAGGAAATCAATTGCGTCTCAGCTGTCATGTTGATTAGAAGATATTTTCATTTTTGTGCATACATGTATAAATACTGGAAAGAAGTGAAATATAATTTAATTTTTCATTTCCCCAAATCAATCTCTCAATCATCTCTTTCGTACTCTCTCTTTTGCTCTATCAATGGAGTTTTTCAGTTGTTAGTCATCTATGCACAACATTTACATTGTGGATAGAAAGGAAATAGGGACACAAGTACTATAGCTTTGGATTGTGAGGAATCATGATGATAAAGAGGTTTGGATTCAAGTTGTTATTTTTCTTGGATAAATGTAAGTAGCGCTTGGAGAAAACTAGCTTAAAGATATGCTTTCAGTAGCTAAAGTTGCTTCTCTTAGTCTAGAGAGTCAATAGACATGTGGTAATATCTAAGGGCTTTGGAGAATAATAGTTTAGAATATCTCGGGTTTTAATCTTCCTAGGAAGGAACTATCAGATTGGGCTGGGGTGAAGGACATTTGTGTGAGAAACTTATATAAGACTGTTTGGAAATCTTTGAGAGATCCTTTTTGCCTCCATCACTTCAGCTCAATCATAGGGTCAACAAACACCTCTACAAACCTCTCTGTGAGAGATATCAAGTATTCATCACAACTAGGATGAGGAATAGGTCCTCCATTTTCGATATAAGTCTAATGTCAAGCAATGACATCAACATTAGAATGAATGGCCACTATTTTGGCCCTCTATGTATAAGGCACCTCTTCATAAGAGAAGAATTTCTCAATTTTATACAGTCAGGTGACCTGTTCATTTCTATTAAATATTGACAAAGAAAGAAATATATAACAAGGCTAAATTATTTTGTTTATTGAAATAATGATTGTCGTATAAATACATGAATTCATAAATTAAAAAGCTAAAGAAACATTATCTCCATTAACTAAAGACTCAGATTCTGCACAACACTGCAGCCTTATTTATTTGAACCTAATCCTACTTTTATGTTGTATATTGATACAATAGTAGGTGGAACTAATCTCTAGCTTTTGAGGCACTACTTTCAACAATTCTCCTTGACTCAGGAGCAGCAATACCAAGTTTTTTTAAAAAAAACTCATATCTTGCACTAGGTTGAGCCTTGGTTAAAATATCAGCATTCTAAAAATCATTTTTACAGTGCTCTAAGTGTATGTCTCCATTCTTTTGCATCTCCCTCAAGAAATAAAATTTGATCTTGAATATTTTGTGTTTCCATGTGAAACATGATTATTTGCAATTGAAATTGCAGCTTGATCATCAACAGAGCTTTTAGTGCTCTTCTTTTGCACCATGTACAAATCTAGCAGCTTCTAAATCAAAAGGGCTTGATTCATCGTTGATGCAGCTGCAATGTACTCTGCCTCAGCTTTAGATTGAGCCACAATATCTTGCTTCTTTGAACACCAAGAAAATATTTCAGAAACAAAACCAAAATTGTAACCTGAGGTGCTTCTCATATCATATGAGCTACCAGCCCAATCACTATGAGAAAATCCAAGAAACTGAAAATCTAATGTTTTTTTGAACATTATGCCAAAATTTACAGCACATTTAACATATTTAATCACACATTTAGTTGTTTGAAAATGAATTTCACTAGCACAATGCATATATCTTGAAAGTAAACTCACAACATAAATAATATCTAGTCTCATTGCAGTCAAGTACATTAGGCAACCTATCAGGCTCCTATAAAGTCTTTCATCAACCTTTTCATCTCTATCTTCTTTGCAAATCTTCCCCTTTTGATTTATAGTTGTTGTAGATTTACATTCTTACATTTTGAACTTTATGAGAATTTCTTTAGCGTATTACTGCTATCATATATGAAGATCTCATGTTTTTTTTTGCTGAATTTCCATTCCAAGAAAGTAGAACATTTCATCAAGCTCTAATACCAATTTGTAGGAGAAAATACAAATATTGACAAAGAAAGAAAAGAACATATAACAAAGGTTAAGTTGTTTCCTTTATTGACATAATTGTGGGGTCCATCCCATGTTTTATTAGTCAACTTTTGTTGTTGAATAAATTATTCTCAATTGCTGCAAATAATTGTTAAAAAATAATAGTGGCAGCAAATGTTGAATTGAATGATTGACAACAAATATTGAATGAATGGTTTAATTTGCAGTTGAAAATTGCAAGTAACCAACCTTTTTTTGATTGACTCAAATAGTTGGAAATTTCTTTATAAATAGAGCTCACTTCTCTTTTATAAATACACCAAAAAGATAGAGAAAAAAATATAGAGAGAGCTGTGAGGTTTTCATAGACTATATAAAAAAATATCTTATGAAGAAAAATAGAGTGTGAGCGATGTTGACACCAAATTTTGTCCCTCCTATCTTCTAATTTGTTCGGTTGAGCTTCTAAATTGCTAATATGCTGAATACTTTATAATTCACTATTATTTTTCATTTGTCACTATTGTTATCGTAATGATCTATATTATTACTTTAACTTTTATTATGTTTATGATTATCATATTTTTATTATCATTTTCACTATTTTAGAATTATATGTTTATCATTAATATTATTATTATTACTTTATGGGAAAAAGGACAAATATACCCCCAAACTATCGTAAATGGTATCTAAATACCCTCCGTTATACTTTTAGGACTCTCATGTCCTTGCCGTCCAAAATTCGGAACGTATGTACCCTTTCTACTAATAGCGGGACACGTGTCTCAATCTAAAATGCCTATCCAAAATTTATTAAATTTTGACCCATAATTTTGATGACCCACCCAAAATAATTTTAAAACCCACCCAAATAAGATAATACCCACCCCAAATCATAACCCAAAACACTTCTCCATCTTCTCTAGATTTCTCGGATCTCTCAAAGAACTTCTGGCCAAGTTTTTCATTTTTCAAGCTCCAATTAATTAAAAGCTTCAATTTCCTTCCCCACCAAAACACTAGAACACCCCATTCGCATTCCCAAACTCCATCAGCACCGAGCAACTTTTGCTCGTCCTTTTGCCGTCGTCAAAGCATTGGAGGAGGTAGTCTCGTTGCCGCCGCCGCCGCCTTGGTAGAGCAACAACATATGCTTCAGTTGTGGATGACGTGAAAACGGAATTTGACGTAGTACTCAATGATTTTTTCAAGTAATGCTAAAATTTTGTATCTCGCACTTTGCAACTGATCGGGAGAGGCAACGAATTAGGCGATGAGTGGATACTCGAACTTCACACTACTAAAACTTCCACTTGATACTCAAACCAATGATTGATTCTGCAAAAATAATAATCGGAAGAAAAACATCACTAAAATGCTAAAATACAATTGAAAATGTGTCATGAAAACCTAAGAAGAAGAGAGGCATTGAAGAGGCAGTGGTTTTCATTGAAGAAGATGAAATTAGAAAAGATTTCACTGAAGAAGAAGTGATTAATAAATGAAAGAGGCAATGATTGTTGTTGCTTTTTTTTTTTTTTTCATTTGGGTTAGTTGGTGGGTTATATAATTTTTTGTTTAGGTTAGTTCGTGGGTTATAATTTGGGTCGGGTGTTTAAATTATCCGGGTCATGAGTATTTTAATTTTTGGGTTAGAAAATAAATAATTTTAGGTAGGTCATTGAGATGATGTCACGTGTCTCGCCGTCTATCATAAGGGTATATACGCTCCAAATTATATGGTTTGCAATTTAGAGAAGAGAAGATTTCAATTATCATTCAAATTATATGATTTGCAATGGATATGATGTCTCTTATACTAACCTAGTCACGTGTTACGTTGCTGGAAATCAGAATTATAAATAAATGAAATGAAATAATCAAACAGAAAACCTGGCTAACTACCAAACTATTTTACCCACTAGAATTGTGTCCTTTCTCTCTAGTCAATTTGCACTATTTGCTAGAATTAGTTGTTTCAGTTATACATTAAATATACTAATTTCAAATGAACCTAATAGCATAATATGTACTCTATCCGATATATATATATTATTTTAAAAAAATATTACAGATATTAGAATCACAATTTCTAGGCTATATTAGTATAAACAAAAATGATATTAAAAGAGGGTGTCTTATCTAATGATATTATATTAAAGACTACTTATTATATATATTTAATCATAAAAAGCTTCACGTAACATTCATTTATCATCTTAAAGGACTCTTAATTCCTCTGGTGATGACTTGTCAAATGATAAATAACGTAAATATTAACATTTAATAGAGGGTGTATATGATTTAATCAAACTTATGCATTTATGTTAAATTATTATATTAAATTAATATCAAGAATGTGCCTAATTTTCACCGGTCATTGGATAAAATAATAGAGGATAACTACAAAGTAAGGTATGTAGAATTTTCTTCTACATTCAAATCAGAGTCATTTAATCATTTTTGTATATTCTTTTTGGTACTGTTACATACTATATATCACATGTTTGAACCTAATAACATAAAATTTTAATCATTACTTTAAATACCAAATCAAGTTTTGTTGTCAAAATTTTGCAGGTTCATGGATTGTCTAATCATTTCACATACAATAAAGAAGTTATTTGAGTAGATTGACTGTTCATATATTTCAAACTGTATGTTGAAAAGTTTCATTACAATGTGATTTGATAAAACTCATACATTATTAAAAGTAGGATGAACCTTTCAAAGAAAATTTTACATTTGTAATCCAGGTCAAAGTCTTGGTTAAGAGAGCTGTTAGGTGGGTACATTAAAGAAATGTTTATTCAGAGAGGTGTTTTCTTACTTGATTCACCTCTTTCCATTGACTTTGATTTGGATTTAGCTCTTTAATGATATGGAGAAAGTGTATATTTTTTATATGTAACTTTGAAAGATCATATAATTGTTATCATGTGATTCTTATATGACCTTACAAGTTTTTTCCTCCTAATCTTAGTCACCTGCACCATTCCATCATGTTACAGCCATTCGTTTGAAGGGGTGAAGATGCTTATAACTGTGGAAGTATACATGGTGTTAAGTACCCGTTCTGGGGAGGTGGTTCGCGATCAAGTTTATGTGGCAACCACGATTTATATCTACAGTGCCAAGATAATCAGACAACTTTGTCTGTTCTTTACGTCTATGGAAAACTCATTGGCTATAGACCTTCTGAATTTCATCTACTGTCAATTAACCAGTCCTCACTCAAGATGAGAATGGTTCATGATAATCACCGCAAAAATGTTTGTCCAGAATCTTCTTCACTCTACAGTCTCTACAAGTACAACACCACCTTAATCAATGGTCTCAGGTACGAAGTGGCTCGGGGTATTACTGTATATGAATATGTATGATAACAAAAGTACAAATATAGTTAGATATATTTATTTTTCAAACCTCACACTATTTTAATTGTCACTGCAGCTACATCGCAGGGACTAGATTTATAAACATACACTATGGCTGCAGTTCTGTGGTCCTGTCCAGTGTACAGGTGCACAGCAATATTAGTTGTTTTATAAATGGAACAATCAACACTGGTGTGTTCTTTAGCGATGAATTTGTTACAAATGTCCTAGGATGTTCCTTTAGCATACTAGTACCTCTTGTTTCCACTGCTTATAACAAATTGTGGGACTCAACTCTTACGCTGCAAGAGGCTGTGGATGAGGGGTTTGAAGTGGATTATAGTTGATGAGATTACAATTAGTTTGCAATTAGTTTAATTCATCACAGTTAGCTTTAGAGTTCATAGAATTAGTTGAGTTCACAAAATCAGTTAGTTAAGTTTGTTATTGTGTCAGATCAAGTTAGTTAGTTGAACAATGTGTATATATACACAATACCCTGTATTGTTTTATTTCAGTTTTTGATTCTCAATAATATCTTTCCACTTTCTCTCTCTCTGAATATTTTCTCGTGAGCTTCAAACCTCCATCAATGGAGGAAGCCTGATATTTTCCAGCCTATGTTGCTGTGTTTGTCA
>JAJOOS010027537.1:0-20623 GCA_029582725.1 Solanum chiquidenum
ATGTCTTTTAGTATTGTTTAAGTTGTGTACGGGATTAGTCCCGAATTTTTGTACTCTAAAGTATTAGATGGTTTTGAGACATCATGTATAAAATTGTTTTAATGTCTATGCGATGAATGAATGCTAAGAGGCTTGTATTAGACCTCTTCAAGGTCGAGTACGCTGGTTACGACTAGGGGGTGCTCCCGGGTCGTGACAATATTGGTGTTGCTGAGAAAAAGAATGATAGAGCTGATGATGATTTGGTAGACGAGACTGATGAGGATAAGGTGAGGGGAGAAGAGGCTAAGAAGAGAGTTGCATTGACAATGGAAGATTTGCGGGATATAAATGAGACAATGGTCCACACGACATTGGAGTAATCTCTTGAGGTTACATCCACAGTGGGCACTAGTGGAGTCTCTTTAGACTCCACCATTCCTACTATTGTTTTGGCGGGTACTGATGCCTTGAATGAGCCTACAATGCTGCCTCATGTGATCATATTATCAGGCACTGATGCCCCGAATGATGCCACTCCTTCCGAGACTCCTGATGAGAGCACTCCACAGGCATAGCATGTCGGGGGACTTTTTACCATTCCTCCCGTACTCTTTTATTTTCTCATTGAGGATACAACTATTTTTTTAGTGGGGTGAGGTTACTTGTGCCAATATTCCTCTTTTAATTGTATTTTTTTATTTTCAGTTCTTGGATGATGTAGTATCTTGTCTTTGTTTCTATTATAGTGTTTCTATTGGTTTATCTCATTTGGTCTCTTACTTTTTCTCTCACATTTTCAATTACCCCATGAGTTTTGGAAATTGTGAAATGCTTGAGTTTTCATTGATAATAATTTGAAGATTGATTATGTTCAATATCGATGTCTTGTATAGTACTCATGGTTTATATTGCTTGTGTTGCAAGAAAGGGATCAATGTGGTTGCACTTTTGAGCGATCTTTTTGAATCTTATGTTGACAAGTCGTGTTTTGATGTGAGCTTGCAATGAACATCACACATACATTTTTTATCTTTTTGGGCTATGATAAATGATTGTGTTTGAAGTTTCATGTGTGCTACGGTTTTACATGAAAGAATGCTTATGAAATGCTAGAATTTGCCTTGTTATTCTGATTGTCTAGCCTTGGTAAGTGTAATTAATGATCTTATGCAGAAATTTTAAGAGGGAACCAAACTTCCATATCCTTTGTGACTACCTTGTGAGGGTGTGCAACTATTTTGGCACCATATAAGCCAAAACCATTTATTGACAACCATATTGAAACCTCTTGAGCCAAATAGCCCATAACTTCTCACCCAAAATCCTTTTTGAATAGCAAACTTAAGACAAAATCCTAAGTTGGGTGTATTAAGGAAGAAGGGAGACAAGCCAAGTTAAACGGAAACAAAGATGAAATAAGACTCAACTTAGAAGTGTGTTACAAAAAGAAGGAACCCCTCCTTACCAAGAAAAAAAAAGAGGTATAGGTATTGTGATGAACAACGTTTGAAAAATTGAAATGAAAAAGATAGTCGGTGGAATAAAAAGAGGTTCCCATTAAAGTGATTGACAAGTCAAAGTTTGAGGTCTCGAATGAAAAAGAAGGAAAAGAAATTGAGAAGAGGTGAAGATAATTGCAATAATGCTTTGAAAATGTGAAGTCACTAAGCCAAATTAACCATGCCATAACCCTCGGCCCCAGTACAAGGCTAAAAGACCCTTGAGATCTTGCGTGAACTAGGTTATGTGATGATTGGAAAATATGGTTGGACCTATGCTACGAAGTTTGCATGTATTTCTCTTCGGGGAGCTGAGAGTTGTATTGATTCCTTACTTCTTTATTGGCTTACTTTGTGAGAGCATGGAATTGTTCTTGATGTGAGGGCACTTGAATGCATTCATTGAAACATGGTCTTGCATAAGAAAAGAAGCTATAGTGAGCTTGAGCTTGGTTTGATACCGGCTAGTCATCATTTGAACCTTTTTTTTATTATTATAATTGAGTGTAGCATGTTGTTGAGAATAGTCTTGTAATGTCACTTTCATGTTAGATCTCATTGAGAACTGTTGTAGACATCTTTGTTGAACTAATTGTGATGTAGATTTACTTGAGGAGAAGCAAAAGTTTAAGTCAGGGGTGTTGATGAGTGGTGGATTTAAACTCATTTGAGGCTTATTTAGTTCAACAATTGGTGTCCTCAATGTCTAATATTCCTTATTATAATGACATTTTGATGATTTACAACTATGAAGGCTAAGGGAAAAGGCAAGAATGAATGTGAAAGAAAGGCCAAAATATCAAAAGAGGTGTGGTGATCGCCTAACATGAAGGAAGGATCACCTAATGGATACGACCTCGCCCAAGTTGACATTTCACAACAATTGAATTAATTGAGGTAGGTCGGCAAACTCAGAGAGGAACGGGGACTTACTGAATCCATAGGGCGAACCAGGTGACCATTACAAAAGTGACAAAACTTTGAGGCAATTGAAACCTTAAAAGGTGAACAAAGATGGTACTGGGCGATACACTGAATGTCAAAAGAAAACTTGAACGAGATCGCCGACTGAGGTTCAGAAACCAGAAGCCTAAAGCAAGAGAAAGGAGAGCTAATGAATGATTGGTGATTCACCGAATGCACTCGGTGAGCCTGATAAACGTCGCCAAATGGGTCATGCATTGAGTTGTGAGCCAAATTTTGGGAAACTATAAATATCCCAAAGGAGAGAGAAAGAAAGGATATAAAAATAGTAAGAGATTTATGAATCTTTTCAAGAGAGAAACAATTTTACTTTGTGAATATCACTTTTAGTTTTGGGGCTTTTCAACTTTGCGCTTGAAATTGATAATTTGAAGTTGAAATTCAAAGTGGGTATTGCTTGTAATTGCTAACTTCATGTTACCCATAGCTTCTTTCATACAAGGTATAATTTCTTTACTTTGTGATGGGTGACTAAAACCCCAGGATCTAGAGGGTGCAATTATGGTGTTGGGATCTTGATTTAATATAGTGGGTATTGTGTTATGCTCTATTTTGTAGTTGTAAATGCATGGATTTGAGTGTAATCAACATGGGGTTAATTTATAGGTTAAGGTTGAAAACTTAATTCCTACATCCGATCTCCGATTGATGCTCGAAAGAGATTGAATAGAGTAGGTAACTAGTTCGATAATAGCAATTTAGGTTTGATGTCTCTAATTTATTTGAAAAAAGAGATTATGGTTTGGATCTATTTGCCCTATTTCTACATTGAAAGAGAGAATAGAGTAGTGTGTTGGGTTGTATAGTTATTCACATAGATGAGATCAAAAGGAGATTCTATAAACTGATGTTATGAGATCGAAAGAATATTAGTGTTATTGAATATGACCCAGCTTGTCCATAGATGTTTAGAACTACAGAGAAACACAATTACCCCTATGTGGTATTATTTTCCAATCCCCAAACCCCTAAATTTCTTGTTGCTTATTTATTTTCTGAAATTCTTGTTTAATTGTGACTATTGATAACCAAATCCCTTTTTGATAAATTTTGTGGAATCATCTACCCACTTATTCTGATTACTATAAATGGATGAACTGATATTCCAAATTTCTTGATAGAATTCTCCATGCTATATCATTCTATGTGGGATTCGATCCCGATTCTTAGTTGGATATTTTTATTGACAAAAACTGCTTACTCTTTTGATTTGTTCTGAAGAGTAGTATGAGCATTATCTAGGTCCTCCCTACGATTTGTCCATGTAAACTCTAGAGGATTCAAGGCTAGAAACTCACGAACCCTCAAACTTTCAAGCCATTCAAAAAGTCCGACAACTCCTGACACAACTGATTGGCGTTGTGCAACTACTAACTATGCTAATATACACACTGCACTCTTGAATTCATGATCAAATGGAATAGGAGAAGCTGGAGGTGGTACTTCTGGTTGTTTAGGGGGGACCTATTGCCCAAAAAGGCTCCTGGGTTTGTGAAGAAACTATAGGGGACTGAGAAGATGTTTCCTCACGGATTTCACAATGGGTTGTGTTTGGTGGTACCTTTCTGTTACCCTCACCCACAACTGTATCTAGCCCTTGTCTAGCTGAGTTATGTCTGGTGTTACCCATCTCTCTGTATACAAAAATCAAATATAATCCTGAAAAGTAATTCCATAAAACACAACTCTATTGCACGAGGTGAGTAATACAAGGATAACCAATTTAACTTGTCAGGTACCTTCCTACTTAAAGAATCTGGTTCACAACACATTTATAAAAAAGTTCTATTAGACACAACTTGCAGACTCCTTAAGATATAACATTGCTCTACTACCAATTTTGTCATGTCCCAAACTCAAGGGGTGCAACTGGCACCTAATGCAAAAACTTAGGCTTCAATAGGTCCTGCTGAACAATTTGTTAATGGCGCATAGTAGCCACACATAGTTAAGAAACAAACAAGTGTAACTCGACTTAAAAGAAAGCCCTCGGTTGGCAAGGCCCCTGTCAACAACTATATAAAGGAAACAACTACTCCTAATAGTTCATATAAAGAATTAGCTAGTTAGCACATAAGTCCTATTTGGGCTGTCGAGACCACCATGATATCTACAAAAATGTAAAT
Source organism: Solanum chiquidenum (assembly GCA_029582725.1). NCBI lineage: Eukaryota > Viridiplantae > Streptophyta > Magnoliopsida > Solanales > Solanaceae > Solanum > Solanum chiquidenum. Next base: position 4,592 of record JAJOOS010027537.1, read on the forward strand.
TCTATATATATCAAGAAAATACACAAAACAACTACCAAACTTTAGCCAACCAACAGACAAGCCGATAGCATTGCTATACAACCCAACACACTAATATGAAAGCCTCAACGAGTAGTAAAGCTTGGTTGGGGAAGAGCTCCAACCTACCCAAAAAGTATATACAACAAAAGCCAACGAACCTCTAGACTCTGGTAGCTCCAAAAGAAAGGGGCTAGCCAACCTATTGTAACTCAACTATGCTACTAGGGAGGTCTATCGAGTTATATGTCGGGACCTGCCGACATGACTGCAGTGCCCCAGGCAAGGGGCGTCAGTATGAAATAATGTACTGAGTATGGAAGGCAACATACTAAATAGGTAGGTACCATAATATACTAAAGGTAATCAGGTAAGGAAATCAAGAACAAGATAATCATACTAACATTCTACTAAATCTAAACATATAAAAGTACTCAAACAACAACCCTACCAAACCCCATAGGCTCGGCAGGTACAAACAACAAACAAGACCACCTACCTACGCCCCCATAAGCCCAGAAGTTTTATATATATATATATATCCCTATCGGCAGACCCTTATTTGCGTAGAAATTCACATAGCCCGCTTAGGCAACGATATAGCCTCGTAGGCACTGCATAGACCTCTTAGGCAACAACATAGCCCCATAAGTAGTTAATATCCCTCTTAGGCATCAATATAGCCCCATAGGAACCACATAACCCTCTAGAGCATTAATATAGCCCCGCTACATTGCCCTTTTTGGCATCAATATAGCCTCGTATGCAAGACATAGCCCTCTTTGCCATCAATCTATAGCCTCATAGGCAAGATATAGACCTGTTACGAAATTATATGTCCCTCTTAGGCAGTTTATAGCTTTGCAGTTAACCGCAATAGCCCCAAGGGAAATAACAAACAATTCAATAGGTAAAGGCAAGCAATTTAGCTACATACAATCAATACGAATAGTCTCTAAGTCGTGCCCTATAAGGTTGTTATTGATAGATTACCAGTCCCAACAAGGAAGGATTACAACCACTCAATTATCCAAGCACTAAATATTATGTCTACAAGTTCACCAATGATAACAACCCTATTATATCGTTCATAAGATTTAAGAAAATATGCCGAATGAGGGGAATAACCTTATCATACATTTTTGATGAATTCCAGTAGCCTATAAACTTCTAATCAAAAACCCCTCAATACTACAATAAGGAAGCACCACAATCAACACACTAGAATGGAAGGTACAATGGTAATCCAACTAAATATACGGATATCCATTGCAACTCATTATTTGTAGCTTACCAAGGCTAGAATAAATGAAAGGAGGGTCTTACCTTGAATATAAGCTCGAAATAAAGCTCATAACATCCAAACACAGTAAACCCCTTCTGCTACAACCACCACAGTGGCACGCCACACATTCCACAAAGAAAACAATACAAATATGATGAGCTCACAACATAGAGAAATTTTTCTTAAGCTTGAAGATGAAATCACTAAGTCCTAGGTTAGTATTTTGTGGATTTGGGGAGAATTTCGGTGTATATTGGGCTGCTGGAATGTGAAAATAAAGGTATTTGATTAAATAAAGTTTCCATTGACCTTGGAAAGTTCCCACCGACCTTGGACCACCTCACGTACCTGCTTGTGCAATTTCCCAAAAATACAAATATCTCTCTATTTTAAAGTCGTATTAACAAACAATTTGATGTGTTGGAAACTAGACTCATAGATCTTAGATTTGATAGCTTCTGGGACCCATAATTGTTTAAATATTTGGAGAAAATCACTGATACACATGACCCAAATTTTAGAGAAAACTTTAAAAGAAATAAAAGAAACTTACGATAACTTTCACCAACTTTTATTTCACACTCGCTTAACTTTAAAATATAAGATATTTTTCTTCAACACTTAAAATATGACATACCAAATCATTATTAATTTATTAATCACTCTTGCGATGAAGGTTCGGGTTAATTTAGACATATTAAAAGTGTGGGTGTTACCATATACAACTAAATATATTTGTATAAATGAAACTGTATATAATATAAAATCAAAAATCTTACATAAAAAAGTAGTTGTAATATGTGTAGTTGTAAATTAACATCTAATAAAAACATCTAACATTAGAAATTGATTGTAGATAATTACAAAACATATCAAATTGTAATTGTCATTGAAGATATTTTTTATGGAGTAATCAAGACAAGGATGTTCTGAGTTGGTCACCCAATTGAGTATCCTAGGGATATGACTAGAAACCTTGACAACAATCTTGTAGTCAACCGCCAGACAACATTCATAAAACCAAACTTGCATAGGAAGGGGAAGCCATGAATCCTGTAATACTTTCCATCGGGTTTTATCTTGTTGTTGATCATTTTCTCAAGTTCATGAAATGCTCTTTTATCCCAACGATAATCCATGTATCAACCTAATTCAACAAATCAAAGTTTATCATGTCTATTGATGTTGTATTAGGTTCGACAAACATGTTGAATGTATGTATGAAATATAAAATTCCAAACTTATATGCATCATCCTCATTGTCACCCCATACCTTAGATTTTAAACTAGGAATCAATTCAGCTTTGGATATAGAACTTTTGCCTGAAAAATACTCATGGACAATTCTATTGGGTTGATCAGTATTAAAGAAAAAAATACGACTCATCATCAAAACAATTTAACCTAGAAATACTTGCGAACTCCCTTGTGAAACAAAGCTTTGTGCCATTTATGTAAATAAGGATTGTGTTGGTCGAACTACCCTCCAACTCCCGCAACTTAAAGCACCTAAACAATTGTGTTCGAACATGATATTGTTTGATTTAAGTTAACTAAAAAAAACATGATGATCCACATAAACGATTGTATTGAATTTCATGCAGTCTCTTCTTTAACTTATACATGATTTTGATTTGTGTATACCACTGCATGTGGGGGGAATGTTTTGGTGCCTATTTCCAAATGAATCAAACTCCATATACAAACATGAAGATAAATATATTTCAATGTTAATGTAGAATATATACAAATTAATTACTATATACAATTATATGTTTTTAAACAAATATAAACTATTTGTGTTTGTGTATAACTACAAACTTTATATGTATATGATTATATGTATGTTAATATAATACTTAAATATATAAAAAAAAATATACATATATCACAAGCAAATTTGTATATAACTACCGAAATGTACAAATCACTATTTACAATTATGTTTTTTTACAAATACATGATCTTCTTCAGATTTGTCCTGATCTGATGAACCAGAAACAACCTAGTCAGATATTCTTAATTGATTACTATTAGAATCATTGTGTTTGTGTAATGACCTAGTCGGTCTTTTTTATTCTATGGAAATTATCATTTTTCCCTCCCGATATCGACCCCGAATCGTTTTCAATTGAGTTTGAAAAGTTGGTTTTGAAATTTGAGTTAAAAGTTGAAATTTTGGTAGGTTTTGAGTTTGACAGGCTAAATTGTTCAGAAAGTGGTTTTCGGTGCCTTTTGCAAGTGTTGAAAAGGGATTTCGCAATTCCATCAGTCCTGAAATGTGAAATCTAATCTGTGAGAGTTGTCAGTTTGTGATTCTAAGTTCTTTTGATGATTTGAGATCCTAAGTTGGGAAATTCTGGAAATTTAGCCTTGGGTTGACTTTGGTCAAAATTTGCGGTTCGGGTGCTCGGATTGGATTTCTGAGAGTTCCATTGGATCCAGGGTATGATTTTAGGCCTAGTTGAGGCCTTGGTTATTTTGAGAGGTCCAGAGTGTGTTTTATCATTTTTAGGCATGAGTTAGTTTCTTGTAGTTTTCATGGATGGCGGGTCAAGGAGACCTCCCATTCATATTTTGATAGTTCCATTGAGTTTGGAATGTCAAGTTGAATGTATTTGCATATGTGGTTTGTGTGCACGGGGTTCCAAACGAATTTTGAGGGTCCTTTCGATATTTTGAGAGTTGACTGTATTATGCTGGTGTCTGCAGACCTCGCTTTTGTGAAGCCTAGTCGATTAAGCGAGATTCGTAGAAGCAAGAGCCTTTTCGTTTAACCGACGTTCACAAAATCGAAGGAGGATTTGCTTAAGCGAGACCCGTGTTTTTAGCAAGGTTTGCTTAACCTTGGTCATTTTTGTGAAGTCAGAGAGGGTTTTTGCTGCTATTGATACGTCCAAAATTACAATTCAATTAAAAAGTATAAACAGTCGAAGTCAATTTATAGAACTCAACGTGAGTTGAGGTCGATCCCAAAAAGAATTTCTTTACATAAATGATTTCACTATCGCGTTTACCCAAATGTTGTTATTATTTCCTAGAGAAAATAGTTGCGAAATGTCAAATGGGTTTAGTTATAAAGTTCTAGTAACCAAGGTTGTTCAATAAGATCTGGATTAACAATTAACAGAGTGTTGATTTTAAAGTTGTTTTGATAATTAAATGAAACTAGGACTGTGTTCCCCATAACGTTGCATCTAGTGTTCTTTCGTAAATGAGTTTCAGGCAATTCATCTCAATAAAGTACAGGCGAGTCAGATATATCTGACACTTCCCAGTCTAGTTAAATAATCTTCACTCAAGTCCTCTTGGTCCTAGAGTGTTAACAGGTTTTACTCTCGCTTATGATGGTGTTAAAGTCCTCTTCTCTCGAACTTAAACTTTGACTCTATTTCATCAGGTTAATTTAGCTTTTTCCTAACTATCACTTTTCTCTCAAACAATTGAAAGATACATGCTAACTCTAATGTGTGCACACATTATAATAGATGATTAACGAAAATTGAATTATGCTTTGCAAATTTAAATCGCCTTCTACTCGTCTTACGAAATTACACTTAGATTTATGTTATAGATCCCACAATCCCAGTAGTGGTATTTAGCCACTCATGATTTCAAGTAAACACACAAAAATATGTAATTAAAATATGATGAGAAAGTACTTATGAATATGTGCAAAATCGATAAGCACTTGATAATTCAAAACCGGAAATCCAACATCGAAACTTGATTCAATGTTAATCGTTCAAAACCAAGTTAAGAATATTTCAAACTTAGTCGCTCGTTCCAGATATGATGAGATAAAAAATAGAAAATGACCTAATTAATTCAAATAAAGTGTCTAAAAAGAGTCATACTCGAAGTAGGACAAATCTGTCGCGCAGCTTCATGAGTGCCACCACGGTCCGTCAAGGGCTTCACGGTCCGTGAAGCCCTTCGTGGTTTCTACGGTCCGTGAAGCCCTTCGTGGTCTTTACTTGCACTTCTCCAAACTTGGGTATTCAAGGCATGTACACTGGAACGTCACCACGGACAACAACACGAATCATGACAATGACCACGGTCCGTATAGGTGCCCGTGGTCTTCACTTGGTCAATTCAATCTTTAGCTTTTTGATACCTATTCATTGGATCACCTTCACGAGCAGTTCCACAAATCGTTGTGAGGACCACGGCCCGTGAGGTCGTCCGTGGTATTTACTTGGTATTGCCACGATTGATCTTCTCAAAGCTTGCTCACTGGAAAGGTACTCACGATCAGTAGTGAAGACCACAGCCTGTGAGGCCGTTCGTGGTCTTTACTAGCTTCAATTCACTTTCACTCCGCATTTTCTTGTTTTCTTTCCTCTTTCACATCCACCTACTTTACCTGTACAAACATTACCAAACACATCATATACACATAAATACACTCGATTCTAGTATTAATCAATCCTTAGTTTTCAAGCATCAAATGTGCCAAGATTTCGCGGCACATAAGCTATTTCGAGATTTAAGCCTAATTTCACCATTTTTTATCTTGGAAACCTTTGGGGTGACGACTTGGACCAGGATATCGAGGAAAATCTTTTGGGTAATGATTCTTAACTCTAAATCTTTTATTACCCATTATTATTAATAAATTTATGAGTTTAAATCAAGATATTTGATTGATAAATTGGGGGTTCTTCATGAACTTTTGTTTTAAAGAAAAAGTGAGTAATGAACTGATTTTCAAGTCCATTTCCAAAATGATTTTTCCTAATGATTTCCTAAAGCCTTAAGTGCTATTTTCAGGTATTAAATTTTGGGTTCAAACCTTAATTTCAGAATTGAGTTTTGTGTTGATTCACCCACCCTTCAAGTGAATGGTTGTGGGTGTTGTTGTTTCTGGAAAGTGATTGTAAATAATTAATTATTATATATTGGGTGGCTTCAGAAGTGGTTCGGAGGGAGAAGAATTGGCTATTGGAATGATTGTTGATTGATTTAAGGAGAGTGGCTTCCTAAACCTTGTATTCTAGTTTGAATTCATATGCTTTCTTTATTGATTGTGTGTTGGGAGTAATGGAAATGAGGGAAAGGGTTTGTCCACTTGCTATATTTATATGAATAAAAAGGGGTTGAAATGAAAAAGGTTATGTGTTGAACATGATGATGTGAATTGCCTTAATGTAACACTTATTGATTTATTGATAAAATGCTTGAAAGCATGAATGTGGAGTCGAATTATGAAAATTGTTGTCTCTTCTATGTGGTGTGATATTCCTTGAGTGTTGTGATCGTTGAACACCATGATGAAACATGTGATGAGTTATTATGTCAAGGTCTTTTCCGTCAAGTGTTTTTATACTGGGGTCTTTGTCGGCAAGTGTTATTATGCCGAGATTTTTTTCTGGAACTCTTATTATGCTGAGGTCTTTGCCGGCAAGTGTTATTATGCTAAGGTCTTTGATGGTGAGTTTTATCATGTTGAGGTCTTTGTCAGTGAGTGTTATCATGTCGAGGTCGTCAGCGAGTGTTATCATGCTGAGTTCTTTGTCGGTGAGTGTTATAGAGTCGATTGGAAATGGTTCTGGCTAGTGATGATCATTTTGACTTTATAGACTTGATGCTTATGTGACTATCTTATCAATTGTAATTGATGTGCTTGTTATATGTGACTAAACTACATTTCATTGAGGTAGACTTACTTGACTTGTTTGATTGTTGATTTGTAAAGCTTGAACTGTAAGTATTGGGCCTGTGAGTCGCGTATTGTAGAATAACTAGGTTGGGCTAATTCTTTGCAAATTGTAGTTTGAGGAGGTTCTGTTAGAGCGTAAGGGGTATGAAATTTCTAGCTTGTTACTTTGTTTAGCAGGTTGCTTATTGGTACTTTGTTGTTGGTACTCACCCTTTCTTCTATAGTTGTGTAGGTTCTGAGCCCGGACCCACATGATCTCTTTCTTCTTCTATTGATCTTGAGGCTCGTCAATGACTTGAAGAGGTAGTTGGTTGTCAGTCGGTGGGCCCTATTTTTCCTTTCCTTACACTTTGTTCTATTTGAGAAATAAAGCTTGAGATTTGTATTTATTTCTTAATTTTGCACTTATGTATGTAGTGGCTTGTACACGTGACAATCGGATTTTTGGGGGTTTTAATAGAATAATATGTTTTCTGCTTTATCTTTTTCTTGTTTGTACTGTTTTACGCTTTTCTTTCATTTTTTGTTGGATTGAGGGTGGCTTGTCTTGGTGGGAAAAGACAAGTCTCATCACGTCCATTTTTGGGTCATGACAAAATGGTATGAAAGTCCCAGGTTCATAGGTCTCATGTGTGTACAAGACAAATCTAAGTAGAGTCTTGAGGATCGATACGAAGACATTTGTACTTATATTCAAGAGGCTACAAAGATTGTTAGGAAACTTCCTTTAGTTCATCCTTTCTTATCGTTCGTGGTTACTTTCCCAAGTATTGGGTTGCCACATGTATTTTTGGCAGATATTGAGGACTAGAGCTTTTATTTTCTTGAAGGTAGAGAAAAGGCAGTCCCTGAGGCTACTGTGGAGACCCCAACTAGGGGTAGAGGTAGGGCTCGAGCTAGAGGTTGTGCTCGTGGAGTAGCACAAGGTAGGGGTTGTGCCCTTGGAGCAGCACCAGCTAAAGGGAGAGCTACAGAGGCTTCTCCTGAGCCACAAGTTGAGGTTGCTGAGTATCAGGTCCCTCCCGAGTTTTGAGCTCCATTATTTCAGGAGATTTTGTTGAGGATGCTTGGACTGTTAAAGAACCTTTCTCCAGAGGCGCAGACCCTTACTCAGCAGCAGACTTCGGGTGTTTATGTTCAGGTGGGCCATCCACTCGTGGTTCCTGCACCAGATATAGGTGCACATATTGCTTCTAAGGTTATCTTGACAACGGTTGATTAGTAGTGTTATGAGAGGTTTCAGAAGATGTAACCACCCCAGTTTCAGGGTGGTAAGAGCGAGGATCCTCATAAGTTCTTGACTTTGTGCCATGAGATGCTTGAGGTTGTAGGTATGGTAGATGCTCGTGGTGTTCAGTTTGTTGCCCTTCAGCTTTGTGGTTGCGCCAGAGAGTGGTGGAGGACTTCTATGACGTCTAGACAAGTTGGATCACCTCCAGCAGGGTGGGATATGTTTTCAAGTGCTTTCTAGGATCGCTTCATTCTATGGAGCGTGAGTTAGGAGAGTCGTCTGAGATTTGAGAGCTTGGTTCAAGAAAGTTTGTTTGTGTCCGAGTATGAGGCATGTTTTTATGAGCTTTCTAGGCATGCTACGACTATTGTGCCAGACAAGGCAGAGAGAGTTCACCAATTTGTGAGAGAGTTCACTTTCTGCTTCAAATCTTATGTATTCAAGGAAGCTGGAGAAGGGGCTTCCTTCCAGTACAATGTGAGCACTGCTAAGGAGACGGAGTTGATGGTCTTAGAGGAGTTTGGGGAGTCCAAGAGGGTGATCTTTTTTTTTGGTGCCTTAACTGGAGGCAGAGGTGGACATATAGGTTATGGTTCCTTCCAGCGTCATGGGTCGGTTCATGCTTCTATTCCAGGATCTAAGGGTGGATAGTCAGCCCGATGATCATATGGTTCTGGCCTAGATAGCCATAGTAGTTTGTCTGGTTCGCAATAGTAGTTATCTGTGCTGAGATCTTGCTTTACTTGTGGGGATCCAGGTCATATGATGTGACCGTGTCCTCTATAGGCTTATTTAGGACCTCAACGTTCTTATTCATCTACTCCATCTAGAAATTTAGCGCCTCCAGCCAGGGGTCGAGGTAGAGTTCAGCCTGCAGAACTACTGGTAGGGGTACTCTAGCTCCACATGGTGGAGGTAAAGGTTCTACTTAGATTATAGGCGGATGAGATGGATAGTGTTACGCTTTCCCAAAGAGTCCTGAGGCTGAGACTTCTGATGTTGTGATCACATGTATCGTCCCAGTTTGCCATCGACCTGTGTTTGTGTTGTTTGATCTAGGATCTACTTTCTCATATAGGTTTACCTATTTTGATGTTGGGGTTGATATGTTTTCTGATTGCATGTTTGTGCATATCCATGTTTCTACACTAGTGGGTGAATCCTTAATAGTGGATCGAGTGTATAGATCATGTCTTGTTTTATTGGTCGGGTATGATACTTGGGTAGACCTGATAATTTTGGGAATGGTAGACTTTGATATTATCTCGGGTATGGATTATCTTTCTCTGCATCATATTATTCTTGATTGTTATGCTAAGACAGCAACCGTAGCGATGTCGGGTGTCCTGAGAGTTGAGTGGACGGGTGCTAGTGGTTCTTACCCTATCAAGGTTACCTCATTCATTAGAGCTCAAAGAGAGGATATTTGTCCTACTTGGCTCTCATTTAAGATAGTAGTGTTAAGCCACCTCCCATGAATTCTGTGCCTGTGGTTCAAGAGATTTGTGTTTCCTACTGATCTTCCAGGTGTTCCTCCAGATAGGGATATTGACTTTTCTATTGACTTGGACAAGCACACCAAGTCTATCTCTATTCCTCATTTTCGTATGGCTCCAACTGAGTTGAAGGAATTTAAAGATCAATTGGATAATTTATTAGGTAAGGGCATTATTCTCCCTAGTGTTTCTCCATGGGGTGCTCCTATGTTATTTTTAAGGAAGAAAGATTGATCAATAAGGATGTTTATTGATTATCGACAGTTGAATAAAGTGACAGTGAAGAACAAATAACCTCTCCCTCGTATTGATGATTTGTTTAATTAGGTTCAAGGTGCATCTATGTTTTCTAAGATTGATTTGAGATTTGATTATCATCAGGTGAAGATTAGGGCATCGGATAGCCCTAAGACTGCTTTCAGAACTCGTTATGGGCACTATGAGTTTCTTATGATGTCGTTCTATTAAACTAATACCCCTACAACGTTCATAGAGTTGATGAACAAGGTGTTCTGACCATTTCTCGATACTTTTGTGATAGTATTCATTGATAAAATCTTGGTATTCTCCAAGACTCAAGAGGATCACGATCGGTATTTGAGGATTGTACTCCAGAGATTAAGGGAAGAGAAGTTTTATCCCTAGTTCTTAAAGTATGAGTTTTGGCTCAATACTGTGGAATTTTAAGGAAACGTGGTATCCAAGGAGGATATTCAGGTTGATCCACCCAATATTGAGGTAGTGAGGGGTCCGGAGTTTTCTGGGACTTGTGGGGGCTATTGCCAATTATTTGTTAAGAGCTTCTCTGCTATTGCATCTCCATGACTAGATTGACTCGTTAGAGTGTGAGTTTTTAGTGGTGTGATGAGTGTAAGGAGAGCTTTCAAAAGTTCAAGACCTTGTTAACGTTGACTCCTATTTTGACCTTACCCAAAAAAGGTGCGGATTTCATTATTTATTGTGATGCTTCTGGAGTCGAGTTAGGGGGTGTTCTAATTGAGAAGGGTAAGGTGATTGCCTATGTTTCTAGGCAGTTGAAGGCCTATGAGAGATATTACCCTACCCATGATTGGGAGTTGACAGTCGTAGTGTTTGTGTTTAAGCTATGGCGACATTATTTGTATGGATTCATTGTGAGGTCTTCATGGACCATCTAGTCTTCTGTATATCTTCAGTTAGAGAGATCTGAACTTGAGGCAGCGTAGATGGCTTGAGCTACTAAAAGACTATGGCATCACCATCTTGTATCATCCAGGAAAGGCCACTGTGGTGGTTGATACTCTGATTAAGAAGACTTCTAGCATGGGAAGTCTTGCAGCTATTAGTGTGGAGGAGAGACCATTGGCTAGAGATGTTTAAGGGTTAGCAAACACTCTCATCCGGTTACGAGTTTCTGACGAGATGAGTGGTTTGATTGCTTTTATTGAGGCTTGTTCTTCCTTAGTAAAGAAGATTTGTAAGCATCAATTTGTTGAAGAAAAGTTGTGACTCATCTCGGGGGAAGCTAAGGAGGCTCTCCTTGATTCTAATGGTGTCTTGCATATTGGAGGTAGGATTTGTGTGCCCAAGGTAAGCAAATTGATTAGACAGATTCTTGAGGAGGCCCATTTTTCCTGATATTCCATCCATCTGGGTGGTGAAGATGTATCATGACCTAAGCCAGCACTATTGGTGTTGTGGTATGAAGAGGGATATTGAAGATTTTATTTTGAGGTGTTTGACTTGTCAACAGGTCAAGTGTTAGTACGAGTGACCTGGAGGTATATCTCAGAGGATGCCTATTCCTACTTGGAAGTAAGAGCAAATCACTATAGACTTTGTTATGGGACTACCTACCACCATGGGTGGTTATGAATCCATTTGGTTGGTTGTTGATAGGTTTACCAAGTCCATCCATTTCATCCTAGTTTGGGTTAAGTATATGGCAGAAAAGTTAGCTGAGCTTTATATTAGTCAGATAGTGTGATTGCTTGGAGTCCCAGTTTCTATTGTCTCTGATCGAGGTTCATTGTTCACCTCCCATTTCTGGAAGGCATTGCAACATGATTTGGGTACTCGGTTAGATATGAGTACAACCTTCCATCCTCAGATAAATGTTGAGTCTAAGCGGATGATTCAAGTGTTAGAGGACATGTTTCGAGATTGTGTGACTGATTTTGGTGCTAGATGGGATCAACATATACCCTTAGCAGAGTTTGCCTACAACAACAATTATCATTCCAGTATTCAAATGGTCCTTTTGAGGCGTTATATGGAAGGCGGTGTACATCTCTGATCGGATGGTTTGATTCATCTGAGATGAATTTGTTAGATACAGACTTTCTTTTAGATGTTATGGAGCAGGTTCGTATGATCTAGGGTAGACTGTTGATAGCCTAGAGTCGACAGAAGAGTAATGTGGCTCGGAGAGTTCGAGCCCTAGTGTTTATGGAGGATGATCAAATTTAGATCTGAGTGTCACCCATGAAGGGTATGATGAGGTTTGGGAAGAATTGAAAGCTTAGCCCTTGATTCATTGGATCCTTTGAGATTTTGAGCCGAGTGGAGAGGTGGCCTATAAGTTGGCCTTTCCACCTAGCTTGTCAGTTGTGCATCTCATATTTCATGTTTCCATGCTTTGAATGTACGCAGAATGAGTCTTATGTACTTTCTCGTGATTCAGTTGAGTTGGGTCCGGACTTATCTTTCGGGAGGAGCCTATAGTCATTTTGGATAGGTAGGTCTGAAAGCTTAGGACCAAAGAGATTGCTTCAGTGAAGGTGCAGTGGAAGCATCTTTTTTTGAAAAGTTGGTTATGAACTTTGAGTTAAAAGTGGAGATCTTGGTAAGTTTTAAGTTTGAAAAACTATGTTGTTAAGAAAGTGATTTTCGATGCCTTTTGGGGTTTCAAGTGTTGGAATGGGATTCCGTCGATTCCATAAAACCTGAAATGTGAAATCTAATCAGTGAGAGTTGTTGGTTTCTAATTCCTAGTCCTTTTGAGGATTTGAGGTCCTAAGTTGTGAAATTATGGAAATTAAGCTTTTGGGTTGACTTTGGTCAACCTTCAGGGTTCGGGTGCTCGGATTAAAATTCTGAAAGATCCATTAAATTCGGGGGATAATTTTGGAAGTAGTTGATGCCTTGGTTGATTCTTGAGAGGTCTCGAGTGTGTTTTAGCCTTTTTAGACGTGAGTTAGTTTCTGGTGGTTTCATAAATGTCGGGTCAAGGAGACCTCGGATTTGTGTTTTGACGATTCCATTGAGCCAGGAACGTTGAGTACAATCGATTTATATATGTGGTTTGTGTGCAGGTTTCTCAAAGGACCTTTCAATATTTTGAGAGTTGGTTGTATTTTGCTGGTGTCTGGAGGCCTAGCTTTTACGAAGGTTGGTCGCTTAAGTGAGCTTTACAGAAGCGAGAGCCTTTTCGCTTAAGCGAGGTTCGCAAAAGCGAAGGAGGCTTCGCTTAAGCGAGACCCACTTTTTTGCAGCGTTCGCTTAAGCGGACACTTGGTCACTTTTGTGACATCAGAGAGGGTTTTTGCTATCATTTCGGGGTTTAAGCCCCATTTCACCATTTTTGAACTTGGAAACCTTTGGGGAGGTGACTAGATTTTCGAGGGAAATTTTTTGGTAATGATTTTTAACTCTACATCTTTGACTACTCATTATTGTTGTTGTTGTTTTTTTTTGTTTTTTTGTTTTATTATTATTATTCATGAACTTGAGTGTTAAAGAAAAAGTGAGTTGTGAACTGATTTTCAAGTCAATTTTCGAAATGATTTTCCCTAATGATTTCCTAAAGCCTTGAGTAATATTTTCAAGTATTAAATTTTCAAACCTTAATTTTAGAATTGATTTTCGTGTTGATTGACCCACCATTAAAGGGAATGGTTGTGGGTGTTGTTGTTTCCAAAAAGTGATTATAATACTTGATTATTATTATAGATTGTATGGCTTCAGAAGTGGGTTGGAAGGGGAAGACTCGGCTATTGGAGTGATTATTGATTGATTTAAGGCAAGTGGCTTCCTAAACTTTGTATTCTGGGTTGAATTTATATGCTTCCTTTGTTGATTGTGTGTTGGGAGTAATGAGAATGAGGTGAAGGGTTTAAATTGTCCACTTGCTATATTTAAATGAATAAAAAGGGGTTGAAATGAAAAAGTGTATGTGTTGAACATGATGATGTGAATTTCCTTAATGTAACCATTATTGATTAATTGATAAAATGCTTGAAAGAATGAATGGACTTGAATTATGCAAATTGTTGTCTCTTCTATGTGGTGTGATATTGATTGTGTGCTTTGATCGTTGAACACCGTGATGGGATATGTTATGAGTTATTATGCCGAGGTCTTTGTTGGCAAGTGGTATTATATCGAGGACTTTGCCGGCAAATGTTATTATGTCGAGGTCTTTGCCGGCAAATGTTATTATGTCGAGGTCTTTGCCAGCAAGTGTTATTATACCGAAGTATTTACCGGTAAGTGTTATTATGACGAGGTTTTTTCCGGCAAGTGTTATTATGTCGAGGTCTTTGCCGGCGAGTGTTATCATGCTGAGGTCTTTACCGGCTAGTGTTGATCATTGGTACTTGATACACTTGACGCTTATGCGTGACTTACTTGTGAATTCTAGTTGATGTGCTTGTTAAGTGTGACTGAACAGTCACATTGAGGTTGACTTATTTGACTTGTTCGATTGTTAATTTAAAAAGCTTGAACTGTAAGTTTGGGCATGTGAGTGGTGTATTGTAGAATTGCTAGGTTGTGATGATTTTTGTGTAGGTTGTAGTTTGAGGAGGTTTGGTTGGAGTGTAAGGTGTATTCGATTTCTAGCTAGTTGCTTTGTTTAGCAGGTTTCTTGCTGGGTACCGTGTTGTTGGTACTCGCCCTTGCTTCTATACTTGTGTAGGTTCTGAGCTCGGACACGCGTGATCTCTTTCTCCTTCTATTGAACTTGAGGCTCGTCAATGTCTTGAAGATGTAGCTACTTGTCATTTGGCGGACCCTCTTTTTTCTTTCCTTACACTTTGTTCTATTTGAGAAACAAGCTTGAGACTTGTATTTATTTCTTAATTCTACACTTATGTATGTAGTGGTTGTATACATGACAATCAGATTTTTAGGGGTTTTAATAGAAGAATAGGTTTTCCGCTTTATCATATTTATTTATTTATTAACTATTTTTCACTTTTCTTTCGTTTTTGTTTGGTTAAGGTTGACTTGTCTTGGTGGAAAATGGCAAGTTTCATCATATCCATTTTTTGGTTCATGACACTTTGACTTTCCTCTTATTTCTTCCTTCAACAATTTTAATGCCGCTTGCCTTGGCATTGTTGATAATTTGTTGTAGTGCAATTGAGTCTTTTTTTTTTCTTAGATCTCTCAACTCTTCAATAGATTTTTCCTCTATAATTTGTCTAGATTTTGCAATAGACCCTGCATTGACTCCCACATGTTGTGTTAAACCTAGTTAAAACGAAGGTTGACTATCAACAACTTGGACATGCAATGACATACCTCTCGTAATCCTCTTAGATGGAGATTGAGTTCCACCATCCATTTTGTTTTTGAAAAACTGTTAAACTAATGACTGATGAGAGACTTTAGAGAAAAAAAATTCCAAAAAATAACAAGCATAATACATATACAAAGAAAAAAAATGAAAAAAAAGAGGTACAGACACGACTTAGGCGGCTACCTACAAAAGTGATAACATGATTAGGAGGGAGAGAGTGAAAATCAATTTCAAATCGGAAGTGTAAGTGATTTTAGGAGAAAAATAGAAAATGAGGAGAGGAGAGATAAAATTGAGTTTGTATAAAATCATATACAAAAGTCGAGGAAGGTTTTCTTGATTCGGTATTCAAGGAGATCATGAGTCCCATAATTAATGGCAAAGAAAACTGAAATTGTAGTCACGCAGAGTAAATAAATCAAATTATACCCTTGTTGACTAATAAGTAATAACCTAGTAATGTTTGTCAACTCGCGTAATTTTACCTAGAAAGTATAAATAATGTGAAAAATCAATTATGTGAATCGAGAAAAATGCTATCCTCTCATGTCATTATTATCATTAAGTAATTATATGAAATACTAATAGTCAAGTTTAAAGTTCAAAATATAATTAATAAAGTAAATAAATCATCTTCCTCCCGTGCTTACCATACATACTGTTAGATAATTGAGAATCTAAAATTTATTTTAAAATGTTTGTCAACTCGCGTAATTTTACCTAGAAAGTATAAATAATGTGAAAAATCAATTATGTGAATCGAGAAAAATGCTATCCTCTCATGTCATTATTATCATTAAGTAATTATATGAAATACTAATAGTCAAGTTTAAA
>JAJOOS010027538.1:0-23398 GCA_029582725.1 Solanum chiquidenum
TCTTGATTAGTTACTAATTCTTTTTCTTTGCATGCACTCTCCCATTTGAGTCCATTGGACTCCACCATCCCTTGCATATTCCTCTCTTCGAGTCAACCTCCACCAAGTCGCGAAAGGGAAGCAAATATTATTGGGTTAACTCTCAAAAACCAGCAGCAGCTGAAACAGGTAGCAGCAGTCCAAAAGGGACTCATTGTTTACTGTGATTACTCAACTTTTTATCTAACTTAGATGAATTCCCGGGAGATTTTTAATGACCTTTCTTTCACTATTTTGTTACAAGTACTTCAATTTTCAAAACCCGTTTTAGTTAAGGCAAACTTAAGCTTGTAGAATAACTTAAGAACCATTCATGTTCTTTCATAGCTATTAAAAAGCTTTAATCCACGTTAATGAATTTGAACTAACCATTTGGTTCAATATCTTTAACTCGGATATATAGATTATTAAGTTGAAAACATTTTCGACACTTTAACTTTTAAAATTTAGTACAAATTAATATCTATTCATTTTTATAAAGATTTTCATAAGTAACCCAATTTCTTTTATAAAAATAGTCAAATGTCTTAATCCTCAACTGCATGTTAGCGGATCGTGTTGTTTTAAATTAGTTTTCAAAAATAGGTAACATCTATGTAAAGGAGAAATACAGAATATGAGCAAGACTTTGGAACAAACCTGGAGGTAGAGGATGAAATGGAGGGCGGGGAGTGAGTTTCCTTGATCCAAGAGGGAACTTGCAATTTGAGAGTTGAAAAGCCAAAAGACAAGTTTTGGAGAGCAGGAACATGTGTTGTAGGTACAGAATCAATGGCAAGATTAGCCCACTTGGGCTTCCATGACCATCCAACCAAGACCCCAATAAGAACAGCAATCCAGATGGGTGCCATAAACATCCCCAGCTCTAATATTACCTCCCCAAAAGTTGGTCTTTGTAAAATCTCAAGCAAAGCCGCTACCAAACCCATAATAAAAGAGAAGAAACAACCCCCGATTCAATCGTTAAAAAGGTATATAAACTTTGCGCACGGCGAAGAGTCGAGGGTTTCAAAAAGAAAAGAAAAAAAGAAGAAGAAGAAGAAGAAGATAGAGAAAGATAAATAAAAACAACCCTAAAGATAGATAGATAGATAGATAGATAGCAGGAAAGAAAGAAAGAAAGAGTTATATTTTTTACTTAAATAAATGGAAGATAAAAGGAATAGATTTAGGGAAAAGAGGATAAGGATGTAGAGGTAGAGAAACGTGTTAGCCGATTGCTGGTAGGGCCTCTTTCATTTTTGCTCCTCAGGATTTTAGTTTTTATGTTCGACCAGGGAATAACAATTGCTTCTGGTGGTTCTGCTTTACAAATAGCCCGGAATACCAAATGATGAATTGTAATTTTATATTGCGATAGTATTAGATTAGAAAAACAAGTGGTGCTTATATAAGTTTGTGTTGGAAAAAAATGTGTATTCTGGTTTTGTTTGACATAGGGGTATGGGTTTGGTTAAATACTCACAAAAGTCAAGTCTTGGAGTAGTAGTATCGCCGCGTTTTCATCTCTCGTTCAAACCATTTGACTAAGGCTCTCTCTTTTATTTGTCTTTGACCATCAACTTTGTACCACTAATATCATTCCTACTTTATGGAAAATTACTATTCGGCATTGGGATTCCGGATTAGTATACATCAAAAGATGATATAAAATAATTTCAAGTTGAAATATCTCATAATTAAGTTTATGATAAAATATAAATATCTCACTTTACTCACATACTCCTAAACTCAATTGGCTTCGTCCTTATCATAAAAGAGTGAGAAATAGTGTTACCACAAAATTCTCACGTTTAACACAATTGGATGTTTAGTGATAGTGGGTATCTCTCCTCTTCTTCATAAGTAAAGTCCCTAGAGATAGTGTTTTCATTAGTGTGCGCACCAACACAATCAAAAAAGGTTTTTTCTTTTTTCATAAACTAAAAACATTTCTTTTTGGAAGTGAATAATATATCACCCTTATTGGATTTATTTTTATATATGAGGAAGATGTGTATAAGCAGAGGGGAAGCTTATGAACAAGCTTGCGTGATAATTTGTAGGAATAATTCAGAAGAAGCAACATAAAATAGTGGAAATATATATTTTGCAAGTGATAGAGTTTAGAGATAAAAAAAAATAAAAAATACAACTACTATAGTAATAGTATATGAGTATTAATTAAATGTGGATAGAAGATTAAAGAGTTTGGATGAAACTTTAAACATGGTTTAAGGTCAAATGACAAATTAAAATGGTTTATCTCCGACCAAACCTAACTCTTGACAACATGGAAACAGTGGTCGGCGCATGTGATAAATAGTCTTGTTTGTTATTTGGACACGACAATTACATGTACAATTATTGGAGTAATTTACATGGACCCATTTTCTTCTTCTAATGCAGTGTGGATCCATAAACATGTCATTCATCATTTTCACTTCAATCATAACAAATTTTGCAACCTAATAATTATTGCAATTTGATTTCCATCCCTTTCACTAACATGTTGAACATGCATATTCCGTCCACTCAATTTTTTCAACAATCAATTAATGGTAGCAACATATTTGGCCCTTCAGCTGCTTTGGAACATCAATTTTCTGCCCAACTAATAAACTTCCAATCAAGTTAGTATTTCCAGTCAAAAATTGGGCCATCACATCCCTACGATTGGAGTAACAACGAAAAGAATTAAACTGCACAATGCATATGATCATAAATTTTCAGAAACTAGTATGCCATATTGCTCCATTTCCCTCTCCACATCGCTGGTGGACCTCTTCCATCCTTTCCACTGATTTACAAATTCCACTACAGCTCCAATCGAACGATGCAGCACAAATGTTCCCAGCTTGGGCCTTCCACTCGCAATCTTTCAATTAAGAGGCCAAATAATCAAATGAGTAGAATTCTGTGTCGGAATTTTCATGCCATAATATATGCCTAAGGACTACTTGGCTACACTAAATTATTAAAAACTTGTTTGAGTTATAGACGAGCAATGTCAACAATCATCAACTCTCGTACCAGAAACCAGTACATCACATAGAGTATTCAAGTAAATCTTACCTGGGGGTGTTCCACAGCACAAACTCCGTTCATCAATATGTTCAACATCAAGCCCAATAAACCAAGAACCAAGAGAAACATCTTCATTTGCATACCTATGTAGAATGTGTCTGACAACAAATTCTTTATGAATAAACAGTACATGTCACAAGTAAAGCACATGGATATGCAATAAACAGAAACCTTGAGAAAAAATTTATCAAGCGAGAGGTGTACCCATTTTTCGATAGGTAGGTAGCCAAATCCTTGGAGATCGCATATATTTGTCCAGTTGCATGCCTAAAATACTTATTTCCCTCCTCACCAAATTTCCAGTATTCGGGTTCATGGTACTTCACTCCTCTGCACAAAAAGTATGTCATACTTGAAAATTTTGAATCTTGAAGTACAACTGTAGAAGGTCATTATGGATCTAGAATCTTACTGTAGAAGCTCATTATGGATCTAGAATCTTACTTCTGTGAGAGAACGGGTCCAGATTTCATGCAACCCACGTACACACGAGGTTTAGATCGATGACGGTCTAACAATGAACCTACAACACCTGTGACAAAATATGGAATTAGTACATATTCATCCCTCTCCTACTTAGTGTTGGGAGGATGCATCATTAATTGACTAGCTTAATGCTTAATATAAACCTACAATAATTGTCCTCTTTTATCTGTGCAAGGGACTAGCACTGTGAGCAACCTACACAGGCAATACCAATTTAGCTGCAAATAAGTTCTAGTCATATTTGTACATCCACTTAGGTCCAATATTTGCTAGGACTCAAATCTTTAATAGAGATTTAAATGCAAGTAAAAATGTAGAGAACCTAAATTTATAAATATTGGACCAAGCATGCTTAAATGGAGCAACATGGATAATGAAACATCTTATAGGCAGTACGAATTAGCTCAATTTTGTGTAGTTCTTGTTGTACTCTCCTAATTAGTGTGGACTCACTATTGCTCAGCATTCAGATAAAAGGAATTTGAATAAGCTTGTACTAACCCAGATTGACATGCACATCATCGTCAACTTTAATAAAGAAGTCAGCATCCCATTTTGCTGCTGCAGTTGAAAAGTATATTTGAGTCTTAGAGGACAGCTCATGATATCCCTCCACATGATTCTGCAAGGCAAGATGTCTTTATCATGTAGTAAAATGCTCAGTCAACAAAATCCAACTAAAGAGTTATGGCACACTATTGTTCTCTCTTCTATCTTGATTAAACTTAAAACCATAATGGCATATTGTAGATGATAGACTTGAAAGTAGCAAGACATATTCCAATGTGAAGATCATGCATACAGATGGGCAAAGGACACAGGAGGACAGAAGATAAAGAAAAAAAGGTGTACTGTTTTTCTTCTTTTTTTTTTGATCAGTGAGGAGTGTTTTATGATAAACATTAACTGCATGCTAGATCAATGGACATCTCTTTTTACAGGCATATATATAGAGACACTCATACATGTTAAGCATATTCATTAATAAATGCATAAACTATTAAAAGAATGTATAAACAGTAGATGTCAATGCCATACATTTTTTTTTTATCAGGAAGGTGAAAGATTGTCAGTTTCATATTTATACAATTGAAAGGTTCGCTCTTAACTTCCTTTGGAAAGGGGAAGTAAAATGTAACTCAAGTTATCTTGCTAATAGACAAACGCGAAAGCATGAAATGGAATAAGATAAGAGTACACGGCGTGCACTAAGAACAACAAACTTACCAGTCGAAAGAAATCATTATGTAGTGCATCCTCAGCATCTATAGCACGATCCAAGACTCCACCTGGGGTTGCACTGGGCATCATCACAGTCCATTACTAATATGAAAAGAGAACACTGACTGCATAACAAAAATCCTTTCTAAGAATCATTCAATCTCCAATGTCAATTTACCTGTGCCCTATTACAAACCGTATGATAATGCCCTTCTCCTTTTCCAACTTTCTTAGATCCTCCCCTATATGGTTAATCAAAGCAATGTTAACCAACAATATTTCTTGGTTTAAGAAAATTTTCATACAAGTTTGGTAATCAAACCTTGAGGCATCCAAGTTTCCCTAATTGAATCCCTGCGTTTTCTGCTGCTGAAAGCAGTAATGATTCCCATTACATAGAAAACCTTAGGGCGGTTATTCAAAGGCTCAATTACTGGTTTCCTACCAACAGCAGCTATTTCTTCATTTTGTGCTTTAGCAGCAGCGAGCTTCATTTCCAGAGAAGATATGGTTTTGTCCAATTCCCTAAAAGTTTTGTGAACACAATGATATTGGATTATTACGCAGAATCAAAGATGAGATTCAAAACTTAATTCTCCTTTTATTAATGAATATAATCACTAGCTTGGAACCTGTATATTGAAGGGAGGGCACAGAAAGTTACATGATTATATCGTGTGTTTTAGAAACATTGAATAGAATATATCCTGCTACCAGAGAAGTATCCTGTATCAACATCAACCACCCCAGGAATCAGTTTATCTACTTATTTTGTGTAACTATGAGGCCAAAAACGTCACATTCCAGCTGACTTGCCTTTTTCTCGCACTCAAGAACAGGATGAAGTTCCTGTGACATATGTTCCACAGATATAGCATCGTTCACTGTTCTAGCAGGACCAGGCACTGTCAATAACCTAAGAAAAAGTAACTCAACTGTTGTCAAAGGCATACTAGATGTTGCAAGAAACTAACATAGAATTTTAACAATACACATGGAATACAACTATGTAGCAATACTCTTAATGCCAAAACTATGTAAGAAGTTGATTCAATGGCGTCTGCAGCTAATTACCAATACTGACATTCAATTCACGCATACTACATAAAATCCGTAGAGGTCGGTGCCCCATATTTTACCTATAAATTTGCCCCAGCTTTATTGTCTATATTATACTAGTAAAAAGACATGAACATGTCGCTTGTCACATTCACAGTAGTAAAACAGTACCTGTTGACAACAAAAACACCTAAGCAGAAGCTCGCAATGCAGAGCAGAGAGACCCATCTAGCGCCCTTGTAAGGTGGTGACCTTCCTACCTTCAAACCCATTTTCCTTTTCCTTTCCAATCCACTAAACAAGTAAACTAAACTTGTTTTTTTTTTTCAAATTGAAATGAGAGTCAGAAGCACACGCGCTATCATTACCATACCATGCTAAAATTGGGAAAGCAATAAATTTTCAAACAACACAGTGGGGACTAAGTTTGCAAATACAGGAGACTTCATGCCCTCTGCTTAATACCACCATAATTTCAAATTTTAAACAACAAACATAAAAAATAAAGTTTCCATCTTTTCTTTTTGTACTTCTTTAATTAATTATCACAACCATCTCATCTGGAAAAAAAATTAAACTATTAGAAAAATATATTTGTATTATTTAATTATATTTTCAATATCATCTATTTTTAAATAAATATTACTAGAAAGTAGTATTCCTAGTATTTAGGAATAAAAGTCTGAAAAATATCCAGCTTTGGTCGAATTTGTTGTTGCGATACTAAACTTTCATGAGGACCTATTACCTCCCTAGACTATTTAATAGTGTATTTTTTACCCCTAAACTATTTAATAGTGTATTTTAAAGATATATATGTGCTCACGTGGACACATTACTATTTATAATTTTTTATGTCCACGTGGGCAAATATATATGTTTAAAATAGGGAAAATTGTATGAAATAGAAAATTATTAATTCAAATTAAATAGTATAGTCATAGTTTATTTTATTTGTAATTCGCAGCAAACATCCCATTTTTTTGCCATCTAGTTCGGTATACAATTACTCATTCGGTATACAAATGTATAAAATGCGTTTGTGTTTGTATAAAGCGAGAGAAAAATGTATATACAAATACAAATACATATATTTTCATATTATACACTTATAATTATACAAATACAAATCTTATTATACAAATTACAATGTATAAATGAATGAATTTATACAAAATTGAACAATTTGTATAAAATTGGATGTATCTAGCGAATTATACAAATAAAAAACTTCATAACAAACATAATTTTGCTATGGAGCGCAATTATGCAAACTAAAGTTATAACATACAAATATGATTTTTATGTTTGTTATATGTGAAAGTTGTTCTTTAAAATACGGTATTAAATAGTTTAGGGAGGTAATAGATACTCATGAAAGTTTAGTATTGCTTAGGATATTTTTCAGACTCTTATCCCTAGTATTTATGAATAAAATAACTATCCACTCAAACATATCAATGGCCTAAAGTGCCCCTTTAGATTAACTTATTTTTAGGCGTTTTTTACTTTTAAGCATTTTTAGTTGACCATTCAGCAACTTCCAAAATGGATAGCACACGAGTGGAATTATCGAGGATTACCGCCTAATAAAGAAGAAGAAGAAGAAGAAGCATCAATTTCTTCATCTTCAGCTTGAGTTTTTGTCTTTACACAACAACTTATATATATGTCATGTCACAATAACCTGCTCTTTTCTTTTCGAGTCCAATTATTTTTATATTATATTTATATATGCGCTTCATATATTCTTCTATTGCTAAAAGTAAAACAAAATACTTGGAATGGGAAGAATAATTGAATATGAAAGTATTTTAAATCAAGTATATTGGTGGAACAACTCAAATAAGATAGAAAATTCAGTGAAAGCCCAACAAATTGAACATTTAATCACACGAAAACAAAATATTATTCAACAAACTAGATATCTTGTTCTTTCTTGTAATGTTTTTGTTTGAGAGGATCAAAGAGATGAATCTCTCTATTGAAGAAGAGAAATTGTCAGTAACTATCGATTGCCTGAACCATTGTACGCTCCCTCCACTTATAAAAAGTAGCAATAATTGAGTTACAACTTCCTATAAAATTATCTCATTTAAACGGGACTAGATTAATTACATGTGATATAACCGTTCAATCAATTATAGCATCAGTCAAAAATATTTGAACTTTTGCATTTGCAAACCATATTAAATATCAGACGAAGAGGGGTGATGTTTGACCTTCACAAGGCCTTCAGAGGTGACTGTCCAACCTTTTGTCCAAATCGAGTAAACTCAATTTTTTTTAAGGAAAAATTACACAAGAAGGCAAATATGTGATGAATTTATGATTAACTACTATAGTTCAAATTAAAATAATTACAGTTCACAACTATAGGTAGGGTTTTACATCAAATTTTTCTCTCATCTCTCCCTTGCCTCTCTCCTGCCAGTGCCCCCTCCTCTCTCGATCTCACTCGCCTATTTCCTCATAATATGTAGCTAAATACAATAGTTTTTGATACAATTGTATTCATTTTGATACAAATCAGTTGTATTAACTGTATTCGTGATACAACATGAATTCAACTGTCTCTCCAAGATCTCGCTCGCCTCTCTCCCCCTCTCAAAGTCTTGTTTTTCTCTCTCTTCCCCCAAACATATATCTATAATTTGCAATTTAGCGAACTATTGTTATGGATCTCTATAATTAAGTATAAACTATAGTCATTTTTGAAAGTTTTCCAAAAAAAAGAAGAAAAAATTACATAAATACACAACTCAAGATATCATAATCTTTAAAATTTCTTACCATTTAAAAAAAATACAAAAATCCCCTCTCGGATACATGTCTATCCCATCTAGGATACATCCCCCCCTCTGGATACATCATAATCTCTAAAATTTCTTACCATTTAAAAAAATTACAAAAATCCCCTCTCGGATACATGTCTATCCCCTCTAGGATACATCTCCCCCCCTGGATACATCTCTCTCATTAAGTAATATATCATTTACCATCGTACAACCCAGAAATGTATCCGAGAGTAATGAAAAATCTGAGATTTTTGTAATTGGAGAAACTTCTGAAATAGGATGTAATTAACCAAATATATGAGATTTATGTAAAATGCCAAAAACAATTACCTAAATACACAACTTATTTTACCATATTCTCTAAAAAATTCTATCATTTGAAAAAATCACAAAAATTCCTACTATCTCCTATTATTGGATACATCACTTTACGCGATATATCGGTCGGATACATCACTTCATATGATGTATAGATCGGATACATCACTTCACATGATGTATCGATCAGATTATCGAGACATACGCGATGTATCAGGACATTGAGTGATGTATCGAGATGTTGAATGATGTATACACAATGTATCGGGATGTTAAGCGATGTATCCGGAATTGGGACACTTTGGGGTGTATCCGTATTCCACCAAATTTAAGGACTTTGTGTAATTTGAAAAGGAATAGGATTATGATGTAATTAGCACTTAACAATATATGATTTGCGTGAAATTGCCATTAAATATTATGAAATCGATACTAGTTAAGTGACAAGCCCAAAAACATATGTTTGTGCTCTTGGTTCTGAATTAAGCCCTTTCTTGGGCCTTGTATGTTGTTGTAGTGCAAAAGTATCATGGGCCCCTGTATAAGACCCAGCCCAGAGGCTCAAATAGGAATCTGGCTAGAGATAGGAGACGGTGCCGAGTGTTATCCACTTCTTTGTCGTTCCGATTTCTTCTTCTTCTTCTTCTTCTTCTTCTTGTATCAGAAAAAAGAAAGAAAAGAAAAGAAAAGAAAAGAAAAATGGCGTCTTTATCGAGTTGTAATCATCCAGGGAAACTCTGTTCCTCGTTTTCACCTTCATCCCTTAAGTTGTCTTGGGTCCAACGCGTGTCGGTTCAGTTCATTCACACCCACAGCCACACTTGTTCCCTTCCTTGTGCTCCAAGGGCTCTCACTGTCATTTCCATGGCCCCCCCTAAGCCTGGTGGTGGTAAAGCCAAGAAAGGTATTATTTTCACTTTGCTTGTTTAGTTTGGGGTTTCAATCTTTTTACTGATGGGTAGCATTTTGTTACAGTCACTGGTATTATAAAGTTAGCTCTCGAGGCAGGGAAGGCAACCCCTGCTCCACCCGTGGGGCCGGCCTTGGGTTCCAAAGGTGTTAACATCATGGCATTCTGTAAGGATTACAATGCCAGAACTGCTGACAAAGCTGGTTATGTTATTCCTGTCGAAATCACCGTCTATGATGTCAGTTCTTCATTTTTATTGTCAATTAATTAAAACATGATTAAAGTCTTACTAGTATCTCATTGTGCCTCTTCCAGGATAGAAGCTTCACTTTTATCTTGAAGACCCCACCTGCTTCTGTTTTGCTGCTCAAGGCTGCAGGTATTTAGAATTTTCACCTTTAACTGCTAAAAATGTGAAGGTTTAGTTTAGAGGCAAGTCAGGATAACTAAATGATTCATTTAGAGTTAGTGGAAGAGATACATTTAGCTTGAACATC
The DNA here is from genome assembly GCA_029582725.1 of Solanum chiquidenum. Classification (NCBI taxonomy): domain Eukaryota; kingdom Viridiplantae; phylum Streptophyta; class Magnoliopsida; order Solanales; family Solanaceae; genus Solanum; species Solanum chiquidenum. The sequence continues at coordinate 10,395 of JAJOOS010027538.1, forward strand.
AACGACACAAGAATGTATTTGATTTACTGATTGATGTACGATACTCAAGGTCAAACATACTGACAGAGTTTGGAGTTGGCTACCTTGGTGCTGAATCAATGTGCAATATCAAGCTAGTTTTGGATGAGGACATCATATCCTGGGCTATTACTACCACACCCTTGCTTGTTGTTCCAACATCAGTCACCATAGCTGTATGATACATATGACCCATGGGTCTCTTACAAGGGCAACTAGCCGACCTGTCTGCCAGAATTCCATAAATATTTGCTTGCAGTTTGAGATCAAGAAATTCATAACATCCTCTTTAGCTCTATAGACTTATAGAGTACTTATAAAAGAAAGGTCTTTAGTCTATAGACATTAAAATTTATGACAGCAAGGAAGATGAAGGGTTAAGCACCTCCCTATGCACTTGCTAAACAATAGACACCCTTGAAGACTACCACTTGATATACTACCCCATGATCTTGGCTTGAATCAGGAACTAGAACTAGTTTATGGCTGATATTAGTTAAGCGCCTCACTGTGCACTTTCTAAACAAAAGACGCCTGTGAAGACTACAACTCGATGCACTATCCAACGATCTTGGCTTGAATTGGGTATTAGAACAGGATACTTTAGAGTCTTGTTTATGAAGATTTTCCCTCCTTCCATGATATTTTTCGTAGTAGGACGTAGACATGTAAAATTACCGAAAAACTAGACTGAAAACTCCCATTTTTTTTATTCTCCATGTTGCTCTGCTAGATGGTTGGGCTAAAAGGGAGAAAGATAAAAAAGAAATATTGAAATCTGAATTAGAAAAACAGTTGAGACTTTCTTTCTCTCTGGGTGGAGAATGACAGAGACCCGTCATAACTATCTATGCTCTGGCTGCGGTTTTCTACTCATAGACTATAGTACTATGCTCATCCAAATTAGGCTGTAGATTTAAACATTTCGTGTTTGGATTGGCAAAATCATTACTGAATTAACCCATCCCATTGGGAATCCTAAGAATGCATCACACTATTTGGGCATGCTGTCCTTGCTTCGCCAAACTATAGAACTAATGAAATGAACTCCTTCGTTATTGTATAAGCACTGTTTTTTGGGTTACAGTTGATTATAACAACATGAAAGGTAATTTTTAAAGTAGATAACAGTGAGTGAAATAAATTTGCTCAAAAAGTTAGAATCATTAGCTTGTTCTACTAGATGTTTATGCATATTGCTGTTATCCCCCTTCTTTGGTATATGGGGTCAAACCCCCTGTTTTATTCAGGGAAAAATGCTAGCACTGACTTAGTGCTTGATCATCTTGATGAATAAGATCTTTGCTCATCCCATAATAAAATGTGTAATTTCACAATTTGGAAATCAGGTGTTCGATCAAAATAGTATACCTTGTAGATGTGAATGTGAACTTGTGCTGGAGTTTAGCTTTTATGGTGCAGTTACTCTATCTTTGCTATAGCCTGGATGTTATATGTTGTGGTGCATACAAAAGTTTGGATAGTTTTGGTTAGTTTCCAAAGATGTAAATATGTATGTATGATTAACTATTTTATCACTTTGTAGGAGTGGAAAAGGGTTCGAAGGACCCACAGAGGGAGAAAGTGGGAAAAATAACTATTGATCAATTGAAGGTAATTGCTCAAGAGAAGCTGCCGGATCTTAATTGTTCTACGATTGAATCTGCAATGAGGATTATAGCTGGCACTGCAGCAAATATGGGAATCGACATTGACCCTCCGATTCTTGAACCTAAAAAGAAAGAACTCGTGTACTAGTTGTGCCTTTTCTATTTCCATGTAATGTATCCCTGTATTAGAAGCAAAAAAATTTGGAAAAGAAGTAGATTGACTGCAGAAAGAGGATCTGTCCGTGTACCTTCGAATCTCTGTGTATCTGTTGAATAGCCAATTATCCGTTTGTTTCAAATCTTTGGACTCTTCATTCCTTAATTATTTTGAATATATGATGAATGCCTAAGACACTCTCAAGTGCAAGATGCCAATCCAACTTTTCGTCCAAGTCCCATAAATTGAAGAAGAAACATTAGTCTGCTTGAATTGTTTTCAACTACACCATGTATCAAGAGAAGATGGCACAAACATGTACTACTAAGAAAGCCTATACATTTCTTCTAAAGAAAGGACTGATTGATGCACACTTTAATTTTTTTTTTTCATTCCTAACTTCAAATGTGTGTTGTTAAAAGTTTCACGTATGCATTGAAAATAGACTAATATATATTTCAGTGGGAGAGTGAAATATACAAAGCAGAGTCATTGTTACCCAACCTATGTTTTAGAGTCCTTCTTTCTACATTAAGAAGAAAAAAGTAGACGTATACTTGTTTTATCTACTTAAAAACGTTTGTACGTATAGGTGTGTAGTTTTTAATTGGGTCACAGGTTTGGGGGCAGAGAGATCCTAAAAGCCAACATGTCTGGCTGGAAACGTTTGTATAGTGGGCCTTGGATGTTTGGGTCCATATATAGTTGGTTGGGATCCATCAGGAATGGATAATAAGTAAGATAAGGAGAGCCACCCACAACATTTATATTGTGAAGCTAGCTCCCTGGCAGTGGCAGTAGCAGTAGGAGAAATTAAAATGAGAGCAATTGAAATATACTGGTATGGGGGCATAGCCGCTTCCACTCTATCACAATCATCGTCGTGTATTTCCAAGGTTCATCAGAGGTGCCTGCGTTTCAACCGAACAAAAATCAAAGCAGTTGCAAGTAGTGAGAGATCACATGAAGAGGAAGAGGCTTGTGTGAAGTTTGCCTTTGTCAGCGTGAGTAGTCTAATTCATCATGAGTTAATATATGAGTAGTCCCATTACCATTAATAAGTACTCGTAATTCGTTCAGTCAGTATTCCTACCAGATGGGACACCAGATGTGCAGCTAAGGAAAGCATGTGGTGGCCAAAAACTTAGAGACATAATGCTCGATGCTAATGTCGAGTTGTATGGACCTTATGTATGTACTATTTCTTATCATCTCATCCAGTTACTTATGTATATATATATATATAATTATTACTCCTATATATTTAAGGCAAGACCTTTGCTCAATTGTGGGGGAGGAGGAACTTGTGCCACATGTTTGGTTGAGGTGAGTGTGAACATTTGGTTTACTGCCCTAAATAAAACTTGATTAGCATATCTCACATCGACATCAATTATAGGTGGTTGAAGGAAAGGAGCTACTCAACCCTCGCACAGACAAGGAGAATGAAAATTTACAACGGGTATATATATATATACGAGCAAGTCATGAATAAATATATATATATATATATAGTACTGCTGTTAATTTGTATATATATAATTTTCAGCATCCAAAGAATTGGAGGCTTGCTTGTCAGGCAATAGTTGGTAAACCTGATTCAAGAGGCATGGTACGTATGGATCGAATTTTATATAACGTCTTAATTAATCTCCAACTGTTCGTCTATTGACCAGTAATCAATTTGTACAGATGACCATTCAGCAGCTTCCGGAATGGAAAGCACACGAGTGGAATTATAGAGGATTACCACCTAATGAAGAAGAAGAAACAGCAGCAGCATCAATTTCTTCATCTTCAGCCTGAGTTTTTATATTTACACAACAACTTATATATATGTCATGTTACAATAACCTGCTCTTTTCTTTTTGAGTCAAATTATTTTTATATATGAGCTTCATATATTCTTATATTTGCTAAAAGTAAAACAAAATACTTGGAATGAGAAGAATAATTGAATATGCCATCAGAAGAACTGCCTCAAATTGTGTTGGAATTGAAATAATAGGGCGTCATGCTAAAGATAAAAAAATTGATCAATTGACCTATGCTTATAAAATAAAAGTATTTTAAATTAAGTATAATGGTGGAAAAACTCAAATTAGATAGAAAATGCAGTGAAAGCCTAACATTGAATCACATGGAAACAAAATATTATTCAACAAACTAGATATCCTATTCTTTCTTGTAATGTGTTTGTTTGGGAGAAATTGTCAGTAACTACGATTGCCTGAACCATTGCACGCTCTCTCCACTTATAAAAAGTAGCAATAATTTTGAGTTACAACTTTCTATAAATTTATCTCATTTAAAAGGATTACGTGCGATATAATCGTTCAATCAATTTTAGCATCAGTCAAAAATATTTGAACTTTTGCCTTTGCCGTTTGCAAGCCATATTAAATATCAGACGAAGACGGATAATGTTTGACCTTCAAAAGAGGCGACTGTCCAACCTATTGTCCAAATCGAGTAAACTTGGATTTTTTTTAGGAAATATTACACAACAAGGCAAAGATATAGTTCAAAAGAATTACAGTTCGCATCTATAAATAGGGTTTTATAGCAAATTTCTCTCTCTCGAGATCTCACTCGCCTATCTCCTCCTAATATGTAGCCAAATACAATAATTTTTGATACAATTGTATTCATTTTGATATAAATTAGTTGTACCAACTGTATTCGTGATACAACATGTATTCAACCTATCTTGCATCTCTCCTCTCTCCCCCCTCTCATAGTCTCGTTCGCCTCTCTCTTCCCCCAAACATATATCCATAATTTGCAATTTAGCAAACTATAGTTATGGGTGGTCCAAACTATAGTCATTTTTGAAAACAAGTAGACATATACTTGTTTTATCTACTTAAAAACGTTTGTATGTATAGGCGTGTAGTTTTTAATTGGGTAATAGGTTTGGGGGCAGAGAGATCCTAAAAGTCAACATGTCTGGCTGGAAATGAGAAGAAGAGGAAGTCAACATGTCTACGCGTTATAGATCTGGACAATTAAAATCTAAGATGTGGAGTTTGGTTTATTTATTCATTTTAGTTTGTAGGTTAGTAGGTGAATTAGAAAATTCAGGAAAAGGAGGGAGGGCCTTCAATATTGAGGAAAAGGAATCGGACAACAATATTACTACTTTCCTTGTCGCGTGGAAGCTGTCTTGTTTCACCTAATACCTAGGGCTCCGTGCTATTATATACACCCACCATTTCTCCTCCATCATCATATATATATATATATATATATGGTTTGTTCATAGTCATCTATCTACAAGTTGTTGTCAGTTTGCACCGTAAAAATGAGTGATGAACAAAGACACGCCCCTCGTTTGAATGAGAGGATCCTCTCATCATTGTCAAGGAGGTCTGTCGCCGCTCACCCTTGGCATGATCTCGAGATAGGTAGCTAGCTTCTCTTTTCATTCACAACACTATTGTCTATTGCCGCAATTGTACATACATATTCTCATCATTCCTTAATTCCCTGTTGCTGTGTAGGACCTGAAGCTCCAAATGTTTTCAATGTTGTAAGTACAATTGTTTTTTGATTAATTACTCCCCTGATTGACATTGTCAACATCATCTAGTTGATTATGATGGGAGGATGGATTCCTTGGGAACAACAAGTCCTATCAGATTAAACTCAGGCTGCATTGCATTATCTTTACAGGTCATTGAGATATCGAAAGGCAGTAAAGTCAAATACGAGCTTGATAAGAAAACTGGTCTCATTAAGGCATGACCTCAACTCCTAATTAAGCAATGCAAATCTCGTGTGTTCCGATATCTAGTCAATCTCCATCTATTTTCAGGTTGATCGCGTCCTCTACTCATCAATGGTGTACCCCCAGAACTATGGCTTCATTCCTCGGACACTATGTGAAGATAATGACCCCATGGATGTACTAGTGCTCATGCAGGTAATGGGATGCATGATTGCCTTCCCATACAATACAATACAATTAATAGCATTTTATCCGGTTCAATTGAATTGAGAAATTGGTTCATCAACAGGAGCCTGTCCTCCCAGGCTGTTTCCTTCGAGCAAGGGCAATAGGTTTAATGCCTATGATTGATCAGGTTAATTCCCCTATATCGCTGCCTGCACGTTAAACTTTATTGTTTCATATCTGATAAAAGGACTAAATTTCTAATTCATCAATCCAGGGTGAGAAGGATGATAAGATAATAGCAGTGTGTGCTGATGATCCAGAATATCGCCACTACACTGATATTAACCAGCTTGCTCCTCACCGTCTGGCAGAAATCCGCCGCTTTTTTGAAGACTGTATCCTCATCATGATTTAATTGATTTGCTTCGTTTCTAGCAAATTCTCTACAAGTAAAATTTTCTTAATTTGTCACTAGACAAGAAGCTTGAGAACAAGGAGGTTGCTGTTAATGAGTTTCTGCCTCCAAGCACTGCTGTCCAAGCCATCCAATACTCAATGTAGTTTTTTGTGCTGGATTAATTGTGAATGCATACACTCGTTGATAATATAGTAATTTGAGCTAATTAATGTTGTGTTTGAAAGATTTTAACATTTGCATTTACTTCCGTGCAGGGACCTTTATGCCGAATACATATTACAGACACTGCGAAAGTAATCTACCATTGCAAGTCGTTTAAATGACTTAGCCACCCTGGCAACTTTTATGTTATGATGCAGCCAGATTGTTGTGTTTTTCTTTCATAAGTATTTTCCTCGTATTTGTTTTGTCACGCAGAGGGGGTGTGGAAATTCTATAGCGAAATTAACACACTACATATTATTCAATTCAGTACTTGAATCAAACTACTTCTTGTAGTCTATTGTGTTGAAACTTCAGGTACCAATTGTTGAGACTTGTCTATTAGCATGTTGAATCCTATGGGGTTGGTTGATCCTCACCAAAGATGAATCAAGATATATATTCTATTGGTTCAACCTACAAAATTCTTAAAAACAGTTGTATTTTCAAAATTACAAGTTTATACATATAATATTCATTGTAATTTTGATAAATTTTTACATATATTTATGCTCTGCTTTAACAGTACCTGGGTCAGATAAAACCAGTTAATCCTAATTCTTTCCAATTTTTTTTTTTTGGGATTCCCACCTGGTGTCCGGTAAACCTCATTGGAGCTCAACTAAATTCGTATTCGCACTGGGAAGTCCTACATTGGAGGGTAAAACGCTCCCTAACAAAGACGACTCCACACCCAAGGGGGCTCGAACTCGAGACCTCTTGGTTAAGGAAGAAGGAGTACTTACCACTCCACCACAACCCTTGTTGGTTTTTCCAAATATATACTAGTACACAATATGGTTAATCCTAATTATTTCCAAACATATACTAAGTACACAATATGTAGATAAAACACTCCCAATAGGCGCGCTCAAGGATAATTAGGGCACAGATAACACCTTGCTCCAAATGCAGGAAATTACACAGCATGTACCGAGGATTAAGTTTTTCTTCATGACATCTGCATGCACTTATGGTTTCCTCAAACCTACTAAAGAACTTATGCATGAAAGCATGTCAACTCCGTATACACTAGGGCAAAGTGCAACATTGCCCTTGTTAACCTTAATGGTAGTACGCTATAGATAAAAAGCTGTCCATCCACAACAGACAAAAGTATTAATGAAGAACATCTTTTACAAAATACTTGTAGAAAACCTTCTTTAAAACGTTGGAAATGACAAAGGGTATCAAAAGTTAATAATAATTAAAGAGATGCATCCCAGCATTTACCGAGCAAGCAAGCCTTGAGATCTATGCAACTACAGTTTCAGCGTTGACTGAAGAGAGCTTTGCTAATTATACCAGTGGCCTCGATATATCGATCAACACACCTTGAGATGCAACTACCTTCACTTCCACTTAGACTGCTCCCTGGTTTGGTGATACACTTGTCAAAGCATTTGTCCCTCACCGTCTGAGATAATTGAAGAAGGGTTAGTATTATATCTTCTGCAACAATTTGCAGCCACCCAAAACATGCTGAACTTGCATACATCACAAGTTGCAGCATCGTATTTATACAATGACAGTAGCTCAATCTACTTCTCAAGATGTTTCAAGCAGTCCATAACAAATTATGTATGATACATTCACATAATCAAGGTACCATTGTTAAGCGATTCCAATCTGAAGTAAACCCATGATTGAAAAATGCAGATCTATAGGTGAAGCAGAAAAGTATCCACATCAAGAACACAAGCAAACCTTTAAATAAAGGTTGCAGGCAAAGTTCCAAGCACTAACTTGAAACAAACTATAATTTCAGTTATTGAAGTGCCATCTACAGTTTAACACAGTCTCACCAAATAAATGAATAAATGACAGTTAACAAACCAAATGACTTGATTTTGAAATCGGAATATCAAAGAAACTAGGATGGTAAATAAGTCATATGAGATTACACAGTACAACACAGTAAGAGTATGGTAAATGAATTGACTGGCCAGCTTCAGATTCTCATTAGGAAAAATACTAATCTCTCACGGTGTCACTAATTGCTTGAGAAGCTATTCTTCCCCTGCTGAAATAATGAAAGGAACCTCGAAAGGCTACACATGGCTTAAGTTTCTTGTATTATAAGATTGAACGCCATAACTCTTATTTGTATTTTACTTCTTATTGGTGTTGTTGAGAAATCTGCTCAGATGAGATATTTTAAGAGATGTCATGGATGACCAAAATTTGAAACTATACCAAATGCCAGTTCCATCAATCAATATTGTCATAATTATATATTAGCTCAAGTACCTAAAGACAAGACAATGCTAATTCATACTTAGTCCCAAAATATCTATACTACCCGACTTGTGGAATTACTAAGAAAAGACATTTGAATTGTTATCCATGACACATTATATTTTCCTCATCAAAAAGGGAAGTGGATCTGGGAAGTCAAACCACTGTAGATTTCCCACTCTCCTAACAATTAAATCTACTGTCAGGTGCATACAGTTGGTTAAAAGATAGGATTTATTAATGGAACAATTGATTAATTGAACAACTGTGCTTTTCATCAAACCTGAATTCTAAGATGGGTGAGCCATTGCATTTTATATAATCCTACTATTCCTCAATCCCAACAAGCTGGTCTAAAAAATCTACAATTTCTGCAAATCAATACTGACTTAACCAAGCAAACTAAAAAGAAAATGACATGTCAAGTGTCTACTAACTTAGCGATCAATTAAGTGGGGAGGGGGAGAACCATGAAATCTTAGGTTCAAATCCTAGAAGATACAAATTAAGCTAGGTAATTTCTCATCATCTGACTTAACCTTGGTAGACAAAGTCACCAGTTCATGTGTTGGTGAGAGGTACAAGGTACTCGTGAAAGAGTGAGAGATTTAGTGAACTTTTTGGTCTAGAGAACCTCAATTTTACCTTGAAATGAAACAAAATGAGCCAAATGAAAACAACAATTTCATTTAGCTGACTCAAAACTAGTTCGACTAGGTATAAACTATAAAGTAGTAGCAATCCATATTTACAGTTATTATTAAAGGGAGAAAAGTGCAAATGGACCAAAGGGAAGAATAAGTTAAATATTTTTGGAATACTAGGACTGACAGATTGTAATGCAGATTTCAGTCATCCTAAGATATTGGATCATCTTGCACATTCACAAAATTACACAACATTCCTAAATGATAATCTGCTCCCCTGAAGGAATCTGGTAGTCATGAAGGAAACTGGAAATTGTTATTTGAAATTTTTTGGAAATATGTATACTTATTCAAGAATAATTTGACATAAGCAGACAATTGGTACATGGAAAGCATACAATCAAACTCTGCATTGACTCTGGTCTTTCCTAGCATACAATTCAGATGGTTTACGAAGCACTGTCCTGAATACTGCAGATTTTTTTTTAAAGGTGGTGGATGCATCCTAAAACCAAATGCATAGGAATAATTAAAACTTATAGCAAGGAAAGACTTAAATACCAAAAGTATCTTATTTTGCTAGTTAAGGTAGATTCTTTCGGACATAAGATCATACATCTTAGCTCAGATCAGTAATTACTCAGCAACTAATTGCTCAAAAACAGGTGACGAATTTGTAAAAGCGCGGCATCACAGTTTCAAAAAATAGCGATGAATGTAAAAAACAAATATGCATGACAGAGAAGGAGATGAAAATAGATATCAGATCAAACCTCGAGAAATTGCTCAGCGTATGCCTGTTCAAGCTGAGTTTTGACCTGGTCCATTATGTCATTCGTCGAGAATTGGGACGATGCTCCACTTGGCGGCGACGAAAAAGAATCCATATCCCCTTCCACTCTATTCTCTCCTGATGGTTCTAAAACCCTAGATTAGCATGTCTGCGGAAGCTAAAACCCCTTTCGCCGCCCTCCTCAAATTACACCTTTACCCTCGTAGCTTTTTATTTTTTTCGAGAATTACTAGTAAAGTTTGTTTTTGTATGATTTATAAAATCATTTATAGTACTTAAATAATAATTTTAAATACAAATTTGAACAAAATTCTAATAAGAGAAAAAAATACGTGATTTAGCAAATATATATTACAATAAGCTCATATAATTATAAATTATGGTTATAGTTTAATGAAATTTGCTATGAAGAATCTCATGTATTTATATAAATTTTATTTGTATATATTTATACTTTTGTATACGAATTAATAATTTTGTTATTATACTGTACATATTTATTTATATACAAACTTTCATTTCTGGTGGTTGGTTCTATATTTTTTTTAAATTTTGATTGTATATTTTTTTCTCTCGATATATTATCACCTACAATACTTTATACAAATCAATCGTTAAAGTTTCTTGTAATCGTAGATAATTAGTTTCAATAATGTAATTATATGGTTGGACGGGATGTTAGAATGATTAGTGTGAATATTACGTTTAGCAATTAAACGGGTTAGTAGGGTTAATATCAATATACTTTTGGTCGAGTTGAATACATCAATATGACATAATTAAACTCTTCCAGCAAAATGATATGCAAACAATTTTATGTTAGTAACGTGAAGGTCTATGTTAAATTTTTTTGATTGTTTGCGGCAGTACTGTTACTTTTCTTAGTTTTGCATACTTGTTCTTTTCTTTGTAAAATTTGGTTGTTCAGACTATTGATGGCTAATTAGTTTTAGGCCTTGATCAAAGAGCATTGTTTCACTGATGACAAATATGTAGAAAAATAATTATATTTTTATGAATTGTGGGGGTTGCAACCCTCATTATTTTTTAATTATTAAATCTATATATTAGAGGTTGTGGTCGCTGAAATTCAGAAGCAGTTTCCTAAGAATCAATTTGTGGTGATTTAAACGGTTGAAAATTAACCCCCGCTAATTGATTACAGGGATCGGACAAAAACTTAAATTAATTATGGCAGATTTTATGGTGGGAGTTGTTGAAACCTCTGTAACAAGCACATTGCGAGGGTTCTTAACCCCATAGTATGTAAAATTAACCCTCACTATTTAGGTTTTTTTTTAAATGACATTATACATAAAGAGTGTGAGCGAGAGAATAGAGAGGCAAGTAAAATTTGGAAGCGAGAGGAAAGATATTAGATATTTTTTATAAAATAATAAATAATAACATATATGAATGGACGTATTAACAATTGGTATTGCATCCTTGTGGTAGCTTTTTACTTGAATTCTTGTTGTCTCAACTGTTTAAATGCCTTACAAGCATAAACAAACACTTCTTTTTATAATGTATACATTTTAAATTAATATATATTAACTTGGCCCATGTTAATTATCACCGAAAACAGAAAGGAGAAAATTAAATAACTAGTTAAAATTCCTAACATAATATCTATACTTTAAAATAATTATTAAAAATGTCAATATTGTCAATATTTTAGCAAATAAAATATATCCTAGGTTAGTTCCTAATTTATCCCACATTAAGCTCATGTTTCATCCATCACGTTCTCTCATTTTTTTTCAAAAAAATATTTCTCTCTCTCATCTAATTCACTCTTTCAATTTTTCTTCTACTTTTCATCTCCCGCTTCTCTCTCTTCTCTTTAGAAATTGATAAAAATATTTGAAAAGATGTTCACAACAATCCCATTGATTCAGGTATGTATCTTTTTGCGATTCTAAGACTTTTTTTTTATCGATTTTGTATTTGTTTAAATATTTCAAAGTATTTGTTTGTTTAGCTGCTTAGTAAATAATTCAATTTCGATTAGGATTTTGGATTTGGAAAACCTCAAAGATTCCTCTCTAATGGCTGACTAAAAAAGGATTACAATTGTGTTTGTATTCAATCCCAAAAACATGCATATTAATTTTGTGTAGTTGAATTTTTCTTAGAATATTGCTACTGTCTGAATTTGTATTTGTTGGGATATATACTATTAACCATGTATTAAGATATACTCCCTCTGTCCCAATTTATGTGATACATTTCGCTTTTCGAGAGTCAAACAATTTAAGTTTGACCGAGAATTTGCTCGTGAAATTTTCAAATTTTTTAAAATGAAATTTATATATTTGTAAACTACATAAAAAGTACTATAAGTCTCAATAATTGATAATTCAAAATATTTAAAAAATATAGGAAAAATTTACGGTCAAAGATAGACTTGTTTGAATCTCGAAATCCGAAATGTGTCACATAAATTGGGACAGAGGGAGTAATATTTATTATAGAATAAATATTTGCTCAGTTTTAATAGATCATATATTCGTTTATGGTGTCTATTTACTTATATAGTAGATGATTTAGTGTGTAGAATTTTAGCTTATACACAGAGGATTAAATCATCGGTTCTTATATAAGTATAAAGTTTCTTGTTCACAATCTAGGATGGAAATTGGACATGCCATCGGGTACGATTGTAGCACAAGATTATATGTAATTTATCTTGATTATGGGAACGGTATAGTTTCAACTTCTTGTGCTAATACATTTTGTATGTATTGAACGGGATCGAGTAGAGATAGTTGTTTTAGACTGACTGACAAAAACATATTCTCTAAACTATTAAATGTACTTATATTCTTAATCTTGATATAACTATTATGATCTGTATATATTAATTATCGTTTTGATTTATTAAAAGGTGAGATTCTGAGATGGGTCAATATGCCTGGTAAGTTGGATGATAATAATATATATTGGTGAAATAATAAGTTAGTTGATGGAATCCATGTCTCGTTATAGAGATTGATTGATATGCCTTTTTGAGAAACTTAT
>JAJOOS010027539.1:0-15812 GCA_029582725.1 Solanum chiquidenum
TTAAATGTGTGGATGTAAATAAGTTTTTTTTTATTCCGCACTATTTTCATTATTGAATGCAATGAATGACTATGTGGCTTGTATAAGACCCCTTCAGGGTCGAATACGCCATGTTACGACTAGGGGGTACTCTCGGGTCGTGACAACTTCTATATTATGTAGTAATTGTGTATAGTTGTGTTGATTGTGATTCCAAGACCCTTGAAGGGCCAAGGTATGAAGGTTATGTCTCTTTATTGGAATTGTGCATGAGATTGTGAATTGCTTATATAGTAATGATTCTATATCTACTGTGTTGTTATGGTGCTGATGATAAGATCTTTTATCCCCATACCCTATACACTTGGTTATGCATGATGTATGTATGTTTATGAGAAGCTTATTGTGTTGATTGAAAGGACATTCTCATGATCACAATACGATTGTAATGTGAAAGGTTTACTCACATGCGAGTGTTTCTAAAGTGAAAGGAGCATTCTCACTTAAGGAACATATGAGCTATTATGATAAGATGTTGGCATGAGTGCCCAATGAATGTTGATATGAACTTAAGTAAAGGTTAATTATGACTATTAAAGGGAATAATACGTAGCACCGAGAGGACATGAAAGTGAGATGGGGGCTTTTACATTTAGCAAGTCCGGCTTCCCATTGTACGATATATCATGAGATGGAAACCTTTTACGTTTAGCAAGTCCGGGTTTCTAGTAGGAATCTCATTGTCCCATAACTATGTGCCAACATAGGTCTTAGCTAGTGGATCCACCTAAATAGCTAGAATGTACGTTCTACCTTAGGCAAGTAGAACACCTCTTTTCGGTGTGGGGTAGAACACCGGATTTCATGTAGCTCACATGGTCTATGTCGGTTAATGCAATATGTTGGTGTTTTTTTTAAAATGGGGCAGCACCAAATGATTGAAAATTGTCTCTCAATGGATTGAAATAACTTTCAATTGATTTCAATAATTTTATTAAGCATTAAGAGGCTTTAAATAGATAACATGAACCACATAATCTGCATAATTTAAAATTTAAAAATCCTAAAATATCTCAACAACTAAAAAAACCCAACTAAAATTCAAATTTCAAATTTATTCAAACTAAATAACTTATTTTGCTAAAAGTTGCTACAGTAACTAAAAGCAAACTTCAACACTCCTCCTTTGCTTTAGTTACTGCAATTGAAAAAAATGCTCCTCCTCAATTTTTGCTTTGGTAGTTGATGATGGATTTTTTTCATTGTTTTTGAACTTGCAAAATTTCTTCATTTTTCTTTTTCTTCTTTTGATTTTGTTCTTCAAAAATACATGCGATGACATTGTCTTGTGTAGAAGTTTTTTTGAAAGTGCTTTAACCTGAACTTTTGTATGATTTGCAGAGAGAGATTGTAAAGATTTTTCTTCCATCACAACCTCACATATCACATAGGTTTCAAAATATGATTTTATTCTCACAGACCAAATTTGATAGTTTTCGTCTGTAAAAATTTGTGGGGCATTCAAAGATAGACAGCTGCTTGCCATTATTTTTGTTAAAAATGATTTAGAAAAGCATGTGCGTTGAAAGAAAGAACCGGTTGAAAATGTAGCCTTGGTGGGTTGAAAAGGTAGCCCTGGTGGGTTAAAATGGGTAGCCCTGACTGGTTAAAAAGGTAGCCCTTATCGGTTAAAAAAGTATGATAGTTCTTTGGAAGATTTCACAGATCTCTTAAAATCAATGAAGCTCTGATACCACTGTTGGTGTCTTTTTAAAAATGGGGCAGCACAAAATGATTGAAAATTGTCTCTCAATGGATTGAAATAACTTTCAATTGATTTCAATAATTTTATTAAGCATTAAGAGGCTTTAAATAGCTAACATGAAATACATAATTTGCATAATTTAAAATTTAAAAATCCTAAAATATCTCAACAACTAAAACAACCTAACTAAAATTCAAATTTCAAATTTATTCAAACTAAATAACTTATTTTGCTAAAAGTTACTACAGTAACTAAAAGCAAACTTCAACACAATCTTTCCCTAAAGGTTAATGAATGAACTACGGTAAGGACATGGCCTTTAACTAGGACTTCTTAAGGGGTACTACTTAGTGTGAGTGGGGATATGAGATTTCACCTGTACATTGCACAAGTAGACTCTAAGAGGGGTTTTGGTAAGGTTTTCTTATGATTGTGATGACTTATGAACTATGTATGAAATGGTTTATATAAATATGAATCTCTTCAGTTTTATGTATGTTGGTTATGACTATGGTAATATGAAGTATGTATGTTGTTGGTGGCCTAAAGGTGATACTTGGCATTTGGTAGGGTTATGGGATCTTACCTTTGTATTGCGCTAGTGTTGCTTTGGGTTGGCTTATGTTTCATCATAAATGTGCATATTGGTTTTAAACCTTGATAAAGGGATGATTTCAACTAAATGTCCCTTTTATGCATGTTTTAAGGATTTTATGCATGGCATCCATACTTAGTACAATTAATAATGCTAACACATATTTTCTACTTTACTATGAGTGTAGGTTCCGATCGTTGATACTTACCACTTTTTTCAAAGTGAAGCTTGGGTCGACTATTCCTCCGGCTTGGTGAGTCCTCAAGTTCAAGGAGAAGTTCTATTGATTTTATTATCTAGTTTACCTTCTATATTCTAGACTATGTTGTATTTTTTATTTTTGGAGACTTTATTGATGTAAGGGATTAGTCCCTATTTGTACTCTTATGTTTAGTGGTGATTGAGACAAGTCTAGTTCTTATATTCCTTATATGAAAGAAGTTGACTTCGATTGTAAAAGTTTTAATTTTTTTCGTATTTTATGCGATGATGAATGCTAAGGGCTTGTATAAGACCCCTTCGGGGTCAAGTACATCGTGTTACGACTAGGGGGTGCTCTCGGGTCGTGACAAATATCAAGCTTCATTGGGTTTCTTGCATGAACACCTAGTCCCGATAGAGCAGCCACTACGTCATTATATCCTTGAACTTCGATCTCATCATAATTCGAAATGATAGCAGCAAAAGGTTCACCCATACACATCAGTTCACTCACACTAGCCACTGTTTCATCAATCACATCAATGGTTGAAACTACATGAATGTCACTAGGTTGTTTCATTGATTTTCACACATTGAAGGTAACCTTCTCTTCATTTACCCGGAACATCAACTCACCACTTTCAACATCCACTAGAGCTCTCCTGGTTACCAAAAGTGGTCTACCCAAAATAATAGGCACCTCCACATCAATCTCACAATCCAAAATAACAAAGTAAGCTGGAAAGATAAATCTATCCATCTCCACCAATATATAATAAAGCATTTCAATGGGGTATTTAATAGACGATCAGCCATAAGAAGTCGTATTGTTGTTGATTTTGGTTCACCCAACACAAGTTGCTTGAAGATGGCATATGTCATCAAGTTTATACTTGCCCCAAAGTCGCATAACACTTTGGCAAACTGAAGCATACCAATGGTACAAGGGATAGTAAACTCCCCCATATATTCTTTCTATGTGATCACATCACTAGTCATAACGGCACTACAATTGTGAGAGACTTCAATTGTTTCAAAATACATGCTTCTTTTCTTAGTGACTAGCTCCTTCATGAATTTCGCATATCCTGACATCTCCAACAATTCTTCCACTAACAGAAGGTTTGTTGAAAGTGACTTGAACACAAAGAGGAATTTTTTAAAATTCTCATCATAATTTTACTTTTTGAGCCTTTGAGGTAATGGAGGATTTATTTTGGGTAGCGGTTGCACTAACTTTGGGGTTGATGCATCCCTTACTTGAGCTATTTGCAGCTCTACAGTGGTGCTTTGCCTTGTGCTTTCTTCATTCTTTTTAGAATGTTATTTTCCGGTGCTTGACCGGATCTCTGTACCTCAGTTGTGTCTTTCTCTTCTTCACAAGTGTCTGTCCCATCATTTAACCTCACATAACCACTTGTTGTTTTTCCACTTCGTGTAACAATTGCAAAGCCTTTGTTATGATAAATCTTTGAACTTGTCGTATACTCATCAACACTCTTCCCTAGAAACTTGGGTTATAATTGGGCTGAATGTTGGCTCATTTGACATTCAAGTTGCTTATAGAATCAACATGAGAATTGACCTTATTATTCAATGATGAGAAATCAGCCTTCATCTCCTTAAGAGTGTCATCAGACCCTTCAACCTTATCTAGAATTGGTGACAACAATTCATCCACTTAAAGACCTCATGAACTACCCTTAGAGCTCGGGCTATCATCTGTTAGCATGTGATACTCCTCATGATTGTCTTCTGTCTTCTAAAAGTCATTTTGGTTAGGCAAACCATAATTGTATCCTATCCATTCTTCTTCAATAAGTGTATTCCAACCTTGATTCCCACCAACTTTAAATAGCTCGGGCAAGAACCCTCCTCAAGTCTAGACAGTCTTTTTACCTCTTTGTTTCTGTCAATGCATTCTAATACATGTTTCTTCAATAACTCCATTTGGGACATCCTATTGCTAATTTTATCATCCCGCTCTTTCTCCTTATCAATTTGTTCCTTCGTTATCCTGAAATTCAATGGAGATACTTTGTCCTCTTGAGTGTACCAAGCCCGGTTAATCTTTGTCATTTCGTCAAGAAGGGAGGATGCTACTTCAAATGGTTATAACATTATCCCTCCTCAGACAAGCTGGTCCGCTACCCCTTTGTTCACTAAGTCTAAACTCTGGTAAAAGTAATGTAGTATCACCTTACCCGAAATCCCATGAGTTGGTTACTGTGAAAGCAACTTTTGAAATCTCAACCATGTTTCATGAATCGGTTCCCCGTCTACTCTCTTGAAGTTCTGAATATTGTCTCGCAACTTCACCATTTTCGAGGGTGGAAAGAATATTTTGTAGAGTGCCTCGGTAAGTTCTTTCCAAGACGAAATGGAATCCCTGGTAGATCCGCTAACCGTTTGATCACTTCCCCCGTCAAAGAAAATGGGAACAACCGAAGTCAGACTGATTCTTGTGAGATATTCTTGAGGGAGATAGGCCACATATGTCGACAAAGTTCCGAACATGCTTATGGGAATCCTCATGATCCATCCCTCCAAATTCACCTTTCATTTGCAATAGTTGCAACATCGTTCTTGTCATATGGAAGGCAGCATGTCCCACGACTGAAGGTAAGCGAATAGCACCTACGCTACCTAATTGAGCTTCATTCACATTATTCAAGTTGCCAACATCATCTTGGTAGTCAAATTGGATAACAGTTCTTCCGTTCACACTCATTTCATCACCTATTCACAAACAACCAACAACAAATACAAAATGACGTAAGTCGGTTCAACTATAAAGAAGGTTAGATCACAGCTATACTTCAATAAGAGAATTCTAAACACCACTACCCGACAACAACACCATTTTTTATAACGCTCAACTACACCTCATCCAATACTAGGTGTAGGCAACCTCAATCTAGTATAAACCTAATAAAGAGTTGAGGTCGATCTCACAGGGAGTGATACACATTAGAATTTACTAATGATGTGAAAGGCATGTTCTAATCGATTGTAGGAATAGAAATTATCAAAATCATTTAAATAAATCAAAGGGTTGACAATAAGTGTCAAATGGGGTTTATGGTTTGTCAATTAACAATATAGAAAATAGGGAAGTAATCAAGTAGATAAGGGATACTTGGGGATGTGATTGATTAATTGCCAATTTCACTATACAGGTAATTATTAATTACCAAAGTTTGTTGAATCTTAGAGGATAGGCTAGGGTTTAGATGTAGCATCCATATCTAGATTAACTACCACGAATCAAGTGAGTTCTCTTGAACCTCAACAAGAACCATAATATACACAACCCACTACCTCAATTTACCTACTCTCTCAAGCTAGATAGGTAGAATCAGATTAAGATTCACTCTCTCGAGCTGAACCCATAAGAACCCAATCACTCAATAATCAATTAATAATCTTAATTATAAAACCTCTCTATCGAGCAAGAATAGAATACTAATCTAGAATTGCATTCTTCAACTACAATTAATCAATTAAACCTCAATTACCAATCAAACCCACTTCCAAACAACAATTAAATCAGTAATTACTAATACCCACAAGCTAATTAAGGAAATTAATCACATAATAACACCCCCAAGATTGGGGGTTTTAAACACACATCATAAAAATTAAGAAATCAATACAAATTACGTTCTCTATAGCTGGGTATTAATCTCCAAGACTTTAAAATGTTTCAATTTTATTCCAATTCCAAAACCCAATTCAAAATCTTCAAAAAAAGAACTCTTCAAAACTAAGAAAAAATAATGTTTCAACTAAAACTCACATTTTAACAATGATAGGATGCTCTTTTATTTTCTTAAAAATCAATTTATTCATTCACCGAACAAGTCGGCGATGCGCCAAACACTTCTTTCCATCGCTCTTTTATCTTGCATTATCACAATTTTGGTGCTGTAATATTGGGCAGTCGAGGTTGGGATCATTGACCTGATCGTTGATTCGCTATTTGCTCCTTTCTACTTGCCATTTTTACTTGTGTCTTCACCAACATTTCTTTAACATTAGGCGATCTGAGAAACCTTTACCGATCAAATCAGTGGGTCGCCGAAGGGTATGTTACCTCGCCCAATTTCATTTTTCAAAGGGTTGGCCATCTCTAACATAAGGCGAGCAAAGGAACTACTCGGTGTGTCGTTGATGTCTTCATCCATCCTTAGCTTTGCTTTTCTTATATCTTTTATCCATTAATATTCTTGCATTGCTCTTTTGTCTTTCTAGCTGGAAATCAACATTTACACATCGATTTAGAGCATAAAATAGGCATCGAGCACACTAATCTTATGCACAACAAACCATAAGTGAGTCAAAATCTTACATTCACCAGTTGTCAGCAACTAAAGGCTGAGCATTTTAGACCTAGTGGTGAGTTCCAGATTATACGCATTCTGGAGTGGAACTGGGATCACATCATTAAAGACATTGTGGCAGGTTTACCTGAGACTTCTAGAGGTGTTAATTGGATTTGGGTCATCGTTGATCGATTGACCAAGTTAGCACATTTCCTACTTGTTTAGTCTTTATTCATTTACAAGAGGTTAGCCGATATCTACAATCATAATGTGGTTCGTCTTCATGGTGTGTCTGTATCTAATATATCAGATCGGGGTGTTCACTTAACTTCTAGAATCTAGAGGACTTTCCCTGATGAGTTAGGAACTCATGTTGACCTTAGCACAACCTTCTAGCCGCATACTAATGGTCAATCATAGTGTACTATTCAGATTCTTCAAGATATGTTATGGAATTGTGTTTCGGAGTTTGGAGTTCACTAAGACCAGTTTTTGCCTTTGGCGAAGTTTGCGTACAACAAAAACTACCATTCTAGTATCTAGATGGCCCTACTTGAGGCCTTATATGGTAGCCGTTGTCGCTCTCTGGTTGGTTGGTTTGAGTCTACAGATGCTAGACCACGTGGAACAAACTTGATTCAGGAGGCTTTGGAGAAGGTGAGGATGATTAAGAACACACATTGTACTGCTCAGAGTAGGCATAAACGTTGTGTTGATTTTAGGCGACGACCTTTAAGGTTTTTAGTTGGTGATAAACTTTTCCTCCATGTGCCGCCCATGAAGTGCGGGATGAGGTTTTGTAAGCGAGGCAAGGTTAGACCCAAGTATATTGGTGTCAGTACCCGAGTGTACACCCTGGATGCGACACAATGTACTCAACCCCAAAGGGGTCTTATACGAGCCTCATAGCTCATTCATTGCATAGGTAATAGAAATAGTATGGAATTTAAAACATTTTCTTTAAAACGATACAATTTAACATTCAAAAACATTTAAATGGAAGAGTAAATCTATATCTCACATGGCCATCTTAGACACAATCTTGAACAAGAATAGGGACACGACCATTTACAATAGAAATCTAAAGTAGTCTATTACATGAAAAGTAAGAAATTTCTAAAAAAGACACTTGTCCTCAATCTATGAGGGTGTACCACTTGATCTTGGTAGAATAGCAATCACTTGCCGAAACCTATACTTGTAGTAAAAACATAGAAGAATGGGTTAGCACACAAAAAATGTACTAAATATGATGACCATGCGAAAACATGCTTTAATAGGGACATTTTCTTTGGAAACCATGCATTATGCCACCTCTTAGAAATATCATGAACAATAGCATAAGAGACATCAAATACAGGTGTAATCATCATACAAGTCATAACATCACATTTGAACAATATCAACATGTAGACCATTACATTCACCTTAGACCTTCACCTCAAGTAAAGCTCATGCTATACCTTGTGCAATGTATGGATAGCGTCCCACACCACCATCCATACTAAGGCACCACATTAAGGTCACCAAAAGTGAACTTACCATTCATCCTTTCCACCTTTACACAATAAATCATATAAGAGACATAAAATTACATAAGTCACTTCATCACATTAAGACCAACATCCATGACAACTCTAAGTCATACTTGTGCAATGTAGAAGTAGCATCCCATACTACTACTGACAATAAGTACTACTTTGAAGTCACCATAGGCAAGGCACATATATATACGATAAGTCATGACAAGGAAGTAACTCATAATATAATCCAAGTATAGCATGCATCTTTACATTTAAGCATATAAGAGTCAACATACTTCATTTGATTCATTTAGGACACATTCATACATTAGTCATTAAGACTTAGAGAACTCACTAAGACCCTCTCAAAGCCTACTCGTGAAATGCATAGATGGCATCCCATACTACCACCCACACTTCATAGAACTCATCAAGAAACTATCATGTACATCTCACATGATGGGAATAACATTAACCGACATAGACCATGAGAGCTAAATCATGGAATCCGGTGTCATGTAACCCTACACCGAAGGAAGGTGTTCTACTTGCCTAGGGTAGAACTAGTACACATCCTATGTAGGCACATAGTTATGGGATAAGAAAGATGTTCATTGGACCCTAACCTAACATTGGGAGAGCCACCATCTTAGCCATATCCACTCGGTGCTTAGCCTCTATTCCAATAGAGTAGTTCATTAACATTACATTGTTATACTTGAGAGGGCTACCAACATTAGGTCTACCTACCTAAGGTACATTACATAAGAAGGGGCCACCACCATTAGGTATACCGATTCAAGGTACATTTAGTATGTCTCGTTGATCTTCCTAGAAAGAGCCACCACCATTAGGTCTACCATTTCTAGGTTCATCATTTCACACAAGAAAGGGCCACCACCATTAGGTCTACCAATCCAAGGTTTAACATCACATTAGTTCCTAGAGTCCTTATGAAAGGCCACCAACATTAGGTCTACCAATATAAGGTTTAGCCTAGAATACTTCATCATTTATTCATTCATTCATTTATGAAAGGCTACCAACATTAGGTCTACAAATTCAAGACATTAAGACATTTAGTCAAGATACATTCATTATACAAGAGGAGGATACCTAAGCCTACCAACTCAATATACTTCATTCAAGGTCACTTTCATAAATACAATAAAAAAATGCCTTAGCCTACCAATTCAATATGCAATAAGTAGGAGAAAACACTTCACATTCCATCACATCATTCATGAGTGTTAAGTTGAGAAATAACCTTTCAATAATAACACAAATACATTCAATGCAAGATAACCTTAACTTCATTAGATTCTCATTCAAGTACTTAGTAAGTAAACACCTCCACCTTTCAAGTGGATCAACATCTCTAACACAATTCTACTTTAACATGTAATTTAATCATAACTTGTCTTCAAGGCCATGAATCTCAAATAAATCAACACACCAACAATTTACCATAATTAAGGCATAGATAGTGATATAATTCAATATCCCAAAGAAATTAAGACATATTACAATCATAAGATTTCATAATCAACAAACCCACTTCATAAAGGCACAATTTAGGAATTGAGAGAAATCATGGGTTCATAGAGTATTTTCATCATAAATCATCAATTAAACACTAATTAAATCATATTTTGTCATTAGAAACCATTTTAAAACGTTTGATGAAAGAACCTATGAGGTTGAGTAAAACCTAGGGTTTTGGAGAAACTTGAAAACTTTGAAATTTCTTTTGAAAGGACTCTAGCGGTGAATTATAACCCTATATGAAGGATCATCATATATTAATAGATGAATTCCACGAAAATCCACTCAATTAGACTTCCTCTTTAAGCCCTAAGTCTCCTTCTCTTGGTCTTCAATGGAGTTCTAGAGAGAAGATATTTGGAGAAGGAGGGGTTTTGATTTGGAGGATTTGAAATAATGAGGTCTAATTATGTTTTAATACTCTTAAAATATTATACTATACTTAAAATAACCATTCATACACTTAAAACAATTAATTAACCAATTACCAAAAGACCCCTACACTTGGCCGCAAATTGACAGTAAAACAGTGGAGACTCACGCTCTAGAAATATGGTTCGTGAGTCAACTCATGGACCGTACTAGTGGTCCGTGGTCTGGAGCTGGGAGTGGTCATATGGGGTCTTGACCTACGGAGGCCATACACGGGGTGTGGATGGACCTACCTGGCGTGGACCCCTTTCGTTGGTCACCTTCAAATTGGCAACTTTCTATTTTGGGGCAGCCTTGGCGGTTAGACTTAAGGTCCTCCTCAAAGACCCCTAGGGTGGTCCTTGGGGAGTCGTACCTTGATTTTTAACCACTCAACCATGACTCGGGACAACATTAAACAACTCAAAACCCAAAAGTAACTCAAAATGACACTCGTCAAGTTCTAGTTAAACCTACTATATTTTAGGATCATTACAATTGGGCCTTTTGAGATCCTTCAGATACCTGGAGAGGTTTCTTATGAGTTAACTTTGTCTCTGATGTTTTCAACTATCCACCCAGTCTTTGATGTTTTGATGCTGCACCAGTATGTTCCTGATGAGTCCCATATGCTCTAGTATGATGTTGTAGAGTTGGATGATCGGTTGATCTTCATTGAGGAGCCAGTTGCACTCTTTGCATAGATGTATTGTTGTTGCATTTAAGAGGCATTCATGTGGTTAAGGTTCATTAGAGGCATCATCTAATTGAGAAGGCTACTTGGGAGACTGAGCATCATATGTGGGAGCAGTTTCCAGCTTTTTTGTTGCTTTCAAGTACTTCTTGACTCTTATTTTTGCGGATGAAAGTCCCTTTTAGTAATGAATGTTGTAATAACCTCCAGGTCATTTATGTGCTTATACCTCCAAGTAGCGACCCCGAGTAATTTATGACTTGTTGGGACTAACTGTTTGGTCACTTGGTCGTTCGTCTGGTTTTTATGTGAATTTAAGTGTTTTGAAACTTGTTGAATCTTGAACGGTTATTTTTTATCAAATATTAAGGAAGAAGGTCTCAGAATTCGGTTTCATCGGTTATAGAAGGGTTATTTTAGGGTAGGGGCATGTTTTATTTGTGCCCCAAGACATCTAAAGTGAGTTTGTGCCGTGGGAGTTTTAACTTTGAAGCTTAAGCCAAAGGTTTACTTTGGTCAACATTCTTGGTAAACATGCGTGAATGATAATTCTTTGAACGTGGTTAGCTCCGGAATGTTGAGTTTTGTCTAGGATGACCTTTTGTGTGGTTCCCTTGCCTTACGATCTCATTTTGAGCCTTCTCTGGTTTTTATCTTGAAATGGAAATCGGGTGTGGGATAAACTTTTTATTGAAACGACCTAAGATTTTCATTTTGATGGTTTCGTTGAGTCTGGAATGTTGAATTTGATAGGGTAGCATATTTTATTTGACTGCACGCAGTTCCGAACAAATCCCCGACACCCCATTAAAGAATTTTGATTTTGAGCAACTAACTAAAGTTGTAATCTCTAGTGCAGGCTATTACCGACCACATATCAGACTTTTAGCGAATAGCTTTTTGGGTTTTAGCAACTAGTTTCGGGTATTTATACTTCAGCTTTCACCCTTAATTTAAAAAGGTGATTTCTCCCTCATCCGGGCTTTAATTTTGGTGATTCAAAGTCCCACATGCTCAAAATCATCAAGGCTACATGGTGGAGTTATTTGATTTTGTTTGTCACACACCTTTCGAGGTAAAGTTTGCACGAAAGTTGCCGCCCCTTTTCATTTTAGTTTTTTTCATAGTGTGTTATTGTTTCCGCTATTTTGGGCCAAATTTTTGTCCTAATTTGGGACATAAGTTCAAGACATAGATTGGGATTTTTTTATAGATTCAATTTCATAAATTGCAGCGTAGGTCCCACGATTTCTATTTGACTATAAAAATTGGTCTATCTCTATTTTGGGTGATTTTAATGTCTAAGCAATCGTATTGACATTGTGATCCTAGTTTTGATAGTGTGTCAATGTTCAGAGGCCGTTCGATTTGGACAAACTCCAGCCTTGTGATTTGGAGTGCGCGTGGTACAAGTATGGTACGACTTTCTTTCTAATTAGATTGAGCATGAATGTGTGAATTCAAGATGATGAGTATAAATTGGGGACAACTAAGTAGATATTACTTTTTTTTTTGCTAGAGACCATGATTTAGGGTTGATTACTACTTATTTGAGGATAGCTATGTTGGTGAAGGGTTGTATGTGTCTTGTAGCATGCCATGTGATTTACTTGTTGGTTACTTTTTTTTGGAGCAAGTTTTGGCCTTAGTCTAGGATAGAATAGTGTTTCCTTAGACGGATGCACCATCTGACTATGTTATCCCTGCGACTTCATTTCAAATGGACTAGGTCCTTGTATATTGGAATAGGAGACTTGGGTCTAATACTATGAGCCTTAGCTTAGGCTTTTGCACTTTTTGTTAGCCTTTGTATCTCCTTTCCCTATTTTTGCGGCCTAGATGTGTTACCAGAGATTATATGCTTTCTCTGGATTGGAGTGCTTCCGGCTTGGAGCCTTTTATGATATCATTGAGGGTGAGGTCGATCCACGGTGGCTTGGTGATGAGTCCTAGATTTGGACTCATTTAAGGCATTATTTATATAGATTTAGTGTACTCAAATGCTTAATTTGTGCCAATAACTGATGTTAAATCCTTGATTTTCAGGTATATGGATTGAGGAATAAAGCAAGGACACTAACAAGTAAAAGAAACAAAACAAGCTGAAAAAATGAAGAAAGGAGAGCCTGAGGATCGCCAAAAGCACTCGGTGTGTCGTCTAGTGGCTCATATGACCGCCTAAAGTACCAGTGTGCCAAGCCTTGAAGGAAAGAAGCAAGCGGGGGATGAAAAGGAGCAGTCGGCGGATCACCGAGTAGTTCTAGAAAAGATAGATCGCCCAAAGTTACAAACTTTGAGGATGTTGAATGCCAAGGCGAAATGGTGATGAATGAGGTCAAAGGGCGGCTCACCGAGTGGTTTGGCGAGCCCGACTTACTTCGTCGACTGACCCTTCCTGCCTTATTTTTGGAGTGTATAAATTAGATTTTGAACATTTAGTTTAGTATCTTTCATCCTTTGAATCTATCGAATAATTATTTTTAGTCTAGAACAGTTTTCTCTAAAGTCTCTAAGTAGACTTGAAGGTTTTGAGACTCGACTTTGAAATTTTACTAGTGGGTTCCGAATTTTCTTCGAATTGGAGCATTGTAAAGCATGAATTCCTCTTACCAAGTTGATGGCTAATCAATTTGGTAATGGTTTTTACATTTTTACTATGCTTGGCTAAAGCCCTAATTCTTGGGGTGTGATCATGTGATTATGGGCTCTAATTAGGTTATGGGTATTGTTAATTGCTAGTTTAAATGCTACTTAAAAGTGAGTTTAATTATTAATTATTGTTTAATTTAAGAATTGTAGTTGCAAATGAAGTTCTATATTTGTGTTCTCGAGAGAGAGGTTTTACAACTAAGATTATTGATTTATGATTTGTGAGTATTGGGTTGAGCTGTGTTTAGCTCGAGAGAGTATGTCCTAAACCCAATCCTACCCATATAGCTCAAAAGAGTGGGTGTATTAAGGTGTGGGTTGTTCTTCATTGTCATACATGTTGATGTTCAAAAGAAATCACCTAATTCGGGGAAGTTGTTTGAGTGAAAGCTATATCCCTTATAGTCTAGCCTACTCACTGATATTTAGCTATTTACTAGTAGTTGCAATTACCTATATGCCTATATTTTCCTATAATTGATCACATCCCGAGAATATATCTCCTTGTTGTTGTTTAGAATCATTTGTGACTGTTTGTAGTTCATAATTTCAAACCAAAATCCCCCCATTTGACATTCATGTCACCCTTACTTTAATATGTCTTTAATCGATAATTTCTATTCCTATGGCTGATTAGACTACATTCATACATCCTAATTGAATTTTAGACACGTACCGCTCCCTATAGAGTTCGACCCCAACTCATTTAGTTGGGTTTTATACTGATTTACGATCGTTGAACACCTAGAATTTGATGAGGTGTGCTTAAAACATTAAATCAAAATGGCGCCTCTGCCAGTGAGTGGTGTTTTTGAAATTCTTTTGGTGAAGTTGAATTGTGTGCTTTTTAGCCATAGTTGAATCTACTTAGTTTTAGAATTTGTTTTGTGTTGCTTGTGTTAAAAAGAGGAGGAAATGAGCGTCAACGGGAGTAATGGTAGCCAAGTGGGCCAACAAGATGACATCGGGAACCTCAATGATGTCAATGACCTGAATGTCAATGACCCTAACCAAATAGGTGGTGTTGGTGCTATTTGTTTGCCTCCAGCTGAAGGAAACGTTGTGCTTCACATTACAAGCACCATGCTTCAACTCCTACAACTGAAGGGTTTGTTTCGTGGACTGGCTCATAAAGATCGACATAAGCATATGAGAAATTTTGTTGATGTTTATGGACCGTTCTCCTTTAAGAACATATCTCAAGAATCGGTCCGATTAAGGTTGTTCCCATTTTCTCTAATGGGAGAAGCATGTCAGTGGTTGGATGAGTTATCAAGAGATTCTATCACTTCATGGGATGAGCTTATTACCACATTCCAAGGGCGATTATTTCCCCCTTCGAAGATGATGACTCTTCAGGACAACATCCAAAGCTTCAAGTACTATGAGGGTGAGCCAATCCATGAGACTTGACTAAGGTTTAAAGAGATGGTGCTGCAATGCCCAACTCATGGACTGCCCGATAATGTATTGTTGCAATACTTTTACAGAAGCCTTGATATGGCGAATGTAACACCTCAGCTATTAGACCCAGAAAAAAATTCAGAAAATTAGAAGCTACGGGCACCACCTACGAACCGTGGGATGACTTACGGTCCGTGCTGGTGGTCCGTAGATGGACACTGCAAACCAGCTCAGAAAAATCAGCTAAGTCCCGACTCACGGATAGACCCACGATCCGTAGATCAGACCACGGTCCGTGGTCTGTGTCCGTAGATCAAGACCTCCTCTACCCAGCCTCTGACACGAACTACGGTCGACCAGCATGGACCGTCGTTCGATCCACGGTCCGTAGGTCTGACCGTAGATGAGAGTCAACAGCCAGTTAGCTGAAAATTATTGAAGGGTCAACTTCAGATGGTCATAACTTTTAGCACACAATGAATTGTGTGTCCCACCACCTATGATATGATAGATAATTGAATTATCTTTCCAACACCGCCGAGTTTGCTTAATTCCGACCTCCTAGTAAAAAGTTATGCTCATTTTAGTGAAGCCCTGTCGGGCAGACTCGATCGACGGACCCAATCGACGGACCGTAGGTCCAATCCGTCGATTGGTCCGACAGCAGTTAATTCAGGGGGTTTTAGGTCTTTTCCTATTTCGTTTAACCCCTAAGATACGT
>JAJOOS010027540.1:0-29807 GCA_029582725.1 Solanum chiquidenum
AACTAAAGATATGTAAAATGTACCAAAATGCATTTTAATCTTGCGGTCTTAATCATGCCATGTTGAAAGTTTGAATTGAAGAGTTGTCAAAAAAGGAATTTGCTTACACTTACCTTGAAGGTAGAGAGACTCCGTTGGAAACTAAAGATATGTAAAATGTACCAAAATGCATTTTAATCTTGCGGTCTTAATCATGCCATGTTGAAAGTTTGAATTGAAGAGTTGTCAAAAAAGGAATTTGCTTACACTTACCTTGAAGGTAGAGAGACTCCGTTGGAAACTAAAGATATGTAAAATGTACCAAAATGCATTTTAATCTTGCGGTCTTAATCATGCCATGTTGAAAGTTTGAATTGAAGAGTTGTCAAAAAAGGAATTTGCTTACACTTACCTTGAAGGTAGAGAGACTCCGTTGGAAACTAAAGATATGTAAAATGTACCAAAATGCATTTTAATCTTGCGGTCTTAATCATGCCATGTTGAAAGTTTGAATTGAAGAGTTGTCAAAAAAGGAAAGGAAAGAGACATCTTTTTGAAAGGGACTAAAAAGAAAAGTAAGACAAACAAATTGAAACAGAGGGAGTACAATGTAATTTTAGAACCCCATCCAGTATTCTAGCTTTGGTAATGAGTGTTTAAGCGGATGATAACATGGGTTGGGCTTTCATATAGCCTACACGAACTTGTGTGGGACTGAAGCGTAGTTGTTGTTTGAACAGACAAAAGATCTTATGTTCTAAGTCTCACCTTCACTACAACAACATCTACGACACAACCCTGAACAAGATCGGTTATATGAATCCTTACTTCTTCATTTAAGCTCATTTCATATCATCATTAAGTTCTAAGTCTCACTGATTCACCAAAAAAAATATTTCAACTTGCTAGTTAGTTCTAAGAAAAAACCCAGGCGTCCATGTGAGGGGCCGAATTGAAGATGAGGAAGTAAAAAGGTGCCATTTCTAACGGTTCAAGCTTTTAGATGAGGGTTTTCACATAGTAATTGAATACTTTCTCCCTGTGCAATTGTTTCTTTGGTATTCCCATGTTCAGGACATCAGAACTTTTGTAATATTTCATATAGATTGTAGTATAAGTTTAGAACTGAGTCTTGTTTTTAAGATTCTAAAGTTCTGTTTTTGCTTGTTATTATGATGGTGCAGCTAAAAATAAGGAGATTTTGGACGATGGCTTGTGTGAGGTATCAGATGGTGAAAAGATTAAAGCAGTTCCTGATAGAGGCGATGTTGCTATGAATGTAGATACTGTTTCTGATTTTGATGAGGAACATAGTGAGTTTCAACAAGGTAGGACAGAAGGGAGAAGTCAAAATGGAAGAATGGTATCACGTCGTCAGGTCATTTCAGGATCCGATGATAAGGAAGTTCTGGATGATTTTGATAAAGCCAGAGAGGGTAAACCAAGTTTAGTTAGTTCGAAGGTAGATAGGTTTAGAAGAGAGAACTATTATGATTATGATGAATGTGGTACTTCTAAAGGCAAGAGGGATAATAGTGTTGGGGTGGATAATTATTGGGGAAAGATTAATACTGTTGAATCTGTCGGTCTCAGTGTTAGAAATGAGCTTAAGACGGTAAGGCCTTCGTCACTAGGTTCAGGACCACCTATGGACAGTCGGTACATGGAAAAATCGTATGCAAATGGTGCAAATGCAACAAGGCAAGAGAAGTTCAGCGCTTCTCCATATCCTAAGGAAGGGCCTTTAGAAAATGGCATGGGTTCTTACTATGGCTCTGTTAACCATAGGAGGTACAATGGTGGTTTGGACGGGGTAGCTGGAGTCGCAGACTTGGAGAGCAATAGAGCAGAGCTTTTAAGGAAAATTAATGAATTAAAGGACCAACTTAGCCGAACTTGTGATGTTTCTGAGAAACCTAAGGATAGGGTTCCTGTTGATGAAAGGATGGCTTCAACATCCGTTGATCCTTCTAGCAGGTATGATGTGCATAACCAGGGGTTTTATGGTGCTAACAGACATCCCCTAGGTCCATCTAAGAATGTTCGAGAGCGTCCATACACATATGGACATCAAGGGAATGTTCCTTATAAGGGTGCACATGGTTCAATGATGCCAGACTCTTATCCTTCAGACAGCTTTTCACATGAATTTCTTGGATATGGAATGGAATATCGCCAGCAAATGCACAGAAAGCCTCCCCATCAGATGCCGTATCAGCATTTCCCCCCAACATATCCTGAACATTATCCTGGGCATCACAATGATAACTTCTTCATACCACATCCACATGAAACCCTTTTCCACCAATCTGCATGCTCTTGTTCACATTGCTTGAACCAAAATTATCAAATTCCTCCAGTGATTCAACCATCTGGTTTTGTCAGCCGAAGATCACGAAATGGCCCTGCTAATCCCATTCTACATCACCACATGAACTCTGTGGGTTATGGTCCAGGGGGTTATACATCTGAAGGCTCCTCTGCCCTTAATAAGAATTATCATGAAGGGCGGCGACTTACAAGAAGTTCTAGTGACCTGGAGTCAGAAAATGGTGGTCTTGGTCATCGGCGTTATCCTAGAAAAGTGGTTGTTGCTCATAGAGTTGGACGTGTATATCAACCTATAGCAGGTGGTGCCCCTTTCATTACGTGCTGTGGCTGCTTTGAGCTGCTGAAGATTCCTAAGAAATTAATGATAACAGGAAAGAGTGAGAAGAGAATGAGATGTGGATCCTGTTCGGCCATAATTCTATTTGAACTTGGTAGCAAAGAGTCGGGTGTTTCCTTTTCTACACAAGTGAAACAACTGTCTGCTGAGTTTGCTCCTGGTACCAGTGATGTGCCAAATGAGAATCTTCAAAATACTAATGATTGTTTGATAAATGATGAGATGACTCCTTGGTCTGATGATTATGATAATTCTAACTACCATTTCACCGATACTAAGCTAGAGTCACCTTCCAGGAGTCAGAAATCAAATTCCACTGAACTCGAGAAGAGGTATAGTGCTCTTTCTTCACCATCTAGTCATTCTGAAGATGAATTAAGCCCAGAGAGTGCGATTGTCAGACATGATCTTGCTCACCGTGCTGAAATGCCCCTAGAAGATGATCCTATACCGCTCCTAGATTCTTCTCAAAACGACCGTGCTTATAGTATTTCTCCCAAAGATGTGGTAGAAAAAATCAGGAAGGAGGACATGAAGGAACACACTGATCAAGAGAGGACCATACTTGATAGAAGTACCTCTAGGCAGAATTCCATTAAAGATGTATCGATGGCAGTGGAAATGGATGTCTCGACGAATGAATTTGTACATAGTGCTGTATCTGTGGAATCAAATCAATCAAGCAAAGAGGAAAATTTATCAAAAAGCTATAAAGGAGGTCAGTCCTTCATGGGCTTTATAAAAAGGAGCCTTGGAGAATTATCAAGATCTAATCAAAGTTCAGAGAATGGAAGATCAAATGTGTTTGTGAATGGCAGAGCGATACCAGATCGTGTTGTTAGGAAGGCGGAGAAGTTAGCTGGGCCCATTCAGCCAGGAGATTACTGGTAAGTACATCTGTATTGAGAAGACAAAGGATATTACTTCCTCCATTTCATTTGTTTGTCTTTCTTTCCTTTTTTGGCAACTCTTTAATTCCAACTTTCCATGTGACATGTTTAAGAGACCACAAAATTAAAAGACATTTAGGTACATTGTACATATCTTTTGCTTAAGACCATAACATTCAAAAGTCTTTTTTATTTTCTTTAACTTCGTGTTAAGTCAAAACTAGACAAACAAATTGAAACGGAGTGAGTATGTGATATAGTAGTTTAAAAATTGCATATTAGTTCAGCCTTTTCTTGTTTGCTTTCTCATAATCCTGGATGCTAGTAACTGCTGAGAAGAAACTCATTCTGTTCACTTCGTCCTTGTGGTGAAATTTACATTGTGATGCTTTCTTGTGGATGCGATTTTGCTTTTTTAATATGATGACAGCCTTAAATTATCTGAAATTTGACTTCAAACTTTGTTTAAATGATGAACCAGGTATGACTACCGTGCTGGCTTTTGGGGAGTGATGGGCCATCCCTGCCTTGGCGTCATTCTGGTATGATTCAATTCATTCAATACTGTCTGATATATAAAACATATCTCTTGGAAGAATTTTGGTGGATTACCAAATTGATGAAGTATTACAATATGCTTGCAGCCAAATATTGAAGAATTTAATTATCCAATCCCAAAAGATTGTGCTGCTGGGAACACAGGGATCTACGTGAATGGACGTGAGCTCCATCAGAAAGATTTAGATCTTCTTGCAAGCAGAGGTCTCCCTATAACGAAAAATAAGTCTTATTTCGTTGAGATTTCAGGAAGTGTTATTGATGAACACACTGGTGAAGAGCTTGAAGGCCTTGGCAAACTTGCCCCAACGTGAGTTTCCTATTCGATTAAAAGCTAAAGTTCACATTTTTCTGAAGACATAACCTTGTTAGATCACAGCTATGAATTTCTGATGCTAAGGACATGAATTTATGCATGTAACATTAGAGGAAGTCAGGAACACTATTAGATTTAGGTGGATTAAAGTAAGGGATAATACATAAACAGACACTAAAACTTGGCTTCAACTAACAAGTAAGCACTCCAACTTTAAGAGTGCACTCAACTGACAACTAAACACTCCAACTCGTTCACTATGTCTCGTTGGAGTGTTCAATCGACACAATGATGACGAGTTGAGGTGTCTAGATGTGCATACTCAAAGTTGGAGTGCTTACTAGCAAGTTGAGGTCACGTTTAACGGTATGTTTATGTATTTAATTTTGAACTGATAGATCACCATCTGGACTCACGATTCTGGGATGTAAATATTCCATTTACCATCACTTGACCACCCGCGAAGTAAAAAAAATGATGGATGATAATATGTTTGCATGTTATCTTTCAACGAGGAAATTTTCTAGTTTCAATGGATTAACCTAATCTGACGTTACACTGGTTTTTGTTATCGCTAACAGGGTTGAAAGAGTAAAGCATGGATTCGGTATGAAAGTCCCACAAGCATTTGCAGAGCAACTATGTTAGTTGAAGGCACTTCAGTTTCTTCTTTGGTATGTAAACCTGAAGTGAATCAGATATGAAGTTTGTGTAAACTAAAATCTGCAGAATTTTGTAAAAAAGAAAGTAATCTTATTTGGTGACAAAACTTAGATCATTTAGTTATTTATTGATTTATCTTCTTTAATGTAGCCTTTCACCAATTGGAAACACACTGTTCTTCTGGTTTGTGTTATATATAAGTAGAATGCTTACAAACTTCTTGATGGAACAACATCAAAGAGAAAATTGTGGATTTTGTTGCTCAAATATATTTTTTGTTTATTGTTTAAGTAACTTCAATCTGCATATTTTACTCTTTACTGATCATACATAAAACTAATTTCTTGAAAGTTCTTTCTACCCTATGTTGCTTGGATGCTTCAAAAATCATAATGTTTATGCGTAGTGTTGGATCTTTCAAAGCACTTTTTGAGGATTTGTCATACGTACTGCAACATTTCCGAAGAGTCTAAGCAACATAAGCTAAAATATTTATTTATTTAATCAAATCAATAAGAGAAAGGTGTTAAACTATGTCAGTGCATTATTATCATACATTAATTTACCTTTTCTGAAAGTTTAGTAATATGAAAAGGTGTTAATTATGCCTTATCAGAAAAATCACAACCCTTCATAAAAATTACAATACATCGGAAAAGTGACAAATCTTTGGAAAAATCACAATTCTTCGGATAAGTCACAATTCTTTGAAAATGTCATAACTTACAACTCATCAATAAAATTGCAATCTTTTGAAAAAGTCACTACCCTTCGAAAAAAATCACAATCTTTAGAAAAAGTCACGACCCTTCCGCGTGAAAAGGTGTCTGCTTTTAATATAATATAAATAATTAATCAAATATAAAATATAGAAAATAAACTTAGAAAGTTCATACTTTTAATAATAATAATAAAATAAATAATAATATAATAAATAATTAGTAATCCTAAATTGTCTAGGAGACGGATTTTATATTTGTTACGTTTCTTTAGTTTACCATAAATAAAAATAATATTTCCTAATCAAAATCAAACTATGTTTTTCCTATTTATAATTAAACTGGGTTCGAAACTATTATAAATACATGTGCTACTCCCCCTTATCTATTATACGAAATCACAAGTAACGATAATAATAACATAGCTAGTGTAATTCGAAATCAAAGCCATGGCTTCCGTACCATCGTCCCAAGATATGTTAATTTCTTCTTTCCTTGATATCGCCGTCGATCAAACCGTCGATACTGCCCGGGAATTTCTTCAAGCAACAAACTGGAATCTGGAGGAAGCAATTCAACGTTTTTTCTCCAGAAACAACAATGGAGGAGCAGCAGAATCGTTCAATTATTCGCCATTAATCGAAGATAATCCAACACTCTGGGAATCGGAAGACGATGACGATGTACGTCTGCCATTACCGGTAAGACGGGAAGTTCTTTACGGTGAAAATTCAGGACTATACGAAGATGAGAGAAAACAAATCTCGTCTTCTACTTTTGACTCATATGACAATAATACCCTCGCTGTTCTGTTTCGTCCTCCTTATGAATTGTTATACAATGGACCATTTGATCACGCGAAAGAAGCTGGCGCAAAGCGGAACAGATGGCTTTTAGTAAATGTGCAATCCAGGGGTGAATTCGCCTCAGACACGCTTAATCGCGATACCTGGGCTAATAATATCGTTGCTCAGATGATCGAAAACAACTTCGTTTTTTGGCAGGAGGGAGACCATACAGAGGAAGGGCGAAAAGTTTGTACTTACTATAAATTAGATTCCAGGCCTGTGATATTAGTGATTGATCCTCTAACAGGTCAAAAAATGCGCTCCTGGAACGGAATGGTTCAGCCTGAGACGTTGCTTGAAGATGCTATGACTTTTATTGATCGTACTCCTTCAGAGTATCATTCAGAACTACTCAGAAATCAATTTGACAGATTAACTCATCTCGATAGAATTGAAGAAGGTACTGAGGAAAAGGAAAAGGAAATTACTAGTGAAGAAGAAAATGATCAAAATGAGTTGTTGATGAATACGAATACGATTTATCTTCCTCTACCTGAAGAACCTAATCGGAGTTTGATCAGTAACTGTGACAAAAATTTGGTCTGTAGAATCGCGATTCGTCTTCCTGATGGACGTAGAATTCAGAGGAATTTCATGAAAACTGATCCGATTAAGTTGTTATGGTCTTTTTGTTCAACTCAATTTGAAGAAGCAAAAACAAAGGCATTTCGATTCAGACAAGCAATGCCAGGGCTAACTAAGTTTTGGGCAAGTAATTTTTGGAATTATGATAGTAACTTAACTTTTGAGGAGTCGGGTTTAGACAATTCTGTTATTGCACTCGTAATGACATAGATTTCGATTTCGATTTTTATTTTTACACGTAAGAAGTCGAAGTAGTGTGTGAAAACTTTTTGTTTTTTGTTTTTTGAGTTGATTGAATTCTTTAGCCTTTTTTCTTCGAATATAATATATATATTTTTTCTTTATATTATTGTTTTTACAACGCTGAACAAACTTACTACTAATAATAAAAGATGATAGGGGATTATATTTGATTTATTTTGTTCCTTCTTGAAAATAGAAAACAAATCTACATGTATTTATTATACTATAGAACCAAAAGAACCAAATTATACGTTTGAAAAGGTTACTATAGAATCAAATTATACATTTCAAAAGTGCTAAACTATTAGAGAAAACTATATTATTTCTCTTATGGCGTATCGTAGATTGGACTTTGCTTTTCCAGGCTCCAAGCGAGAGAATGGCTATTCCATATCACCAGCTATGGTAGCTCGAAAAGGACTGAAATAACTTACATTAAGTCGTGACTTGAGGGCGAGAGGAAGGAGTTCTCTTTTGCCTCTTTTGTTGGTCTTAATGGCCCCAATCACAAGGCTAGATTCAGATTCCATGTTCAACATGAGGAATGGATGGTGGAGCATCATAATTTCCTTGATGTTAAAAAGTACCACGTGATAAAAAAAAATAACTATTGCGACATACAAAATATCAATATTTATTACTCTTGCAATCCTTCTTTTTCACAATTTCAGGATTGAAAATATAATAAAATTTAACTAGATCGAAAATCATTTAAATTAAGAATAAAAGCTCATTGCTAACTCGAAACTTGTACGTGAGACATGGTTTTTATGTTGCAATCTGGATTTTTTTCTTCATTAATTAGCTATTTTCACTGGATTGTTATAGTAACATTTAATAATAGTTTGTTATGTACAAAATTTGCAACATGCCAAAAATGAGCACTCTTGTATACTCAATTTATCATTTTCTTTAGTTGGTAAAATAATGTATCAACTAAACAATTATACTACCACATTAGGTAAGGGGCATAAAACTATATATAAAAGACAAAAAAGTATATCTGTCAATAATAATAATGTAACCCCATATTTTTGAGCCTTCATATTGAAGAAAACAGAACCAATCACCAAAATGGCACATCATTAAATGCATTTTTTTTTATTATTCTATTCGATGCGTAAAAGATCGTGCACGGTAGGATTCATTTGTGGGTGACGTCCCCAATAGGATGCAAATATATACTTATTTCCTTTTATTTTTATGTTTTTCTCAAGTTTTGATGACTTGAACCGATAACTTTAGAATCGGAGGTGATGGATATTTAGCATCTGAGTGGTTTCCTTTTATCTAGATGTAAATACGTCTTTGTGAGCTTGTTTTTATTGGTTGTCCCATAATCAAAACATCAACTTTCAACATGATGAATTTTCATAGTTTGATTTTCTTTAAAATTTATGTAGGTAATTTTAATTAATCGAGAATAAATTTTAGATTTAATAGAGAACTTCTATATATATTATATATGATGATATTAATTAAACTTAAATAAAGAAGTAAATTTTATATAATTGATCCAGTCATCCAACTTATTTGAAACTAATACATTATTGTTATTGTATTTTAATATTAACGAGTAACGACGATAAGATTGGAATGGATACCCTAACTAATTCAAATTTAATTAAATTCTTTTATATAAAGTTTTTCTTGTTGTTATTCAAAAGATCCAATAATGTATATATTATTAGGCATCTCGAGGCAATTATAGATCCTACAAGGCAATTTTAATTGGTCATAAAAATCATTATTTTATGTATTTGTTTTCTTATGAATTTAGATGTAAAGAGAGTCCCACATAGATGGTCATATAAGAAATATTCTTATATAATCTGAATTAGTTTTTTAGGTTAAATTAAGTTTAATTCTTAAAATTCATGATATGATATCAGAACAAGATTTTCTTTAAAAATAAAAAAAATAAAATGATGAAACTCGAAGATAATTAACTCAAAAAGAAAAACGCAAAAAGTGATTAATGGAAAATTGAATTATGAAATAGTGGGGAATGATGAAATAGCCAACCGATTGAACTATTATTCTCAACATTACCAAATATGTCTTGAATTTGGGAATTCTTTTTATTGTTTTTAAATCTATTTTAGATCTAGAATATATGTATACAAAAAATAAAAATAAAAATTGGTGATAAGGAACACAAATTAAAATATTCTGTTGTTTCTTCTCTGTCTGTGAATGTCCAACTCCAAACCAAAATTCAATTGTTTAACATTTCTTCATCATGTGCTTTTGTAATCTGCTACTTGTCACTCCATACACTCAAGATTTGTCGGTTACTTCAACTTGTATTTAATACTGTATAATCATCAATACCTGCTTTTTCACTTAAAAGGTTGATACCCTTTTGAAATCTTTAGCTAAAGATTACATTTTTATGAATTTTCATTGAAGATCTTTGGCTATACTGATAGAGAAGAGCTAAAGAAGAAGTGGGTATGCTGAAAAAAATGTTATTTCATTGGAAATCTTGGTGGAAATCTGTTTACAAGCAAAATCACTTTGTTTTGAAGTTGGGTTTTTCGATTCTCCTTGTGGGTCTTGCTTTTAGGCTTTTATTTTCAAGATCTGATGTGATTTCTGAAGTTCAAGAAACCCCTTTTGTTCAAAAGACTCTATTTTCACCGCCTCCTGTTTCTTTCAGTTTGCCTGAAGTTGCAGATCAGATTGGTCCTGAAGGTATTTGAGGTTTTTCCCAGTTCTTGGATTTGTATTTTAGAGTGTGTAATGTATTTGAATGTGACTAGGGAAGGTAATTGCTTGATGATCATTTATTGTTCTTAAGGAAGAAGAGTTGCATGATTGAGAAATGTGAAAATTTATGTACTTTTGGATCTGTTATAGTTATAATGTTTATGTTTATATTTCTTATATATCCATTACACAAATGAGCAGTGTGTGCTCTGTATTCATTGGGCTATGATCATGGAGCCTCTGTTTTTTCCTCATCCTTTTAGTAGTTTCTGGATTATCTTGTCCTTGATTTTAGTGTCTCCTTGGCTTTGGTTATTGTATTATTTGTTGTTGCTACTCTTATCTTCTCCATTTGTTTTCAGTATGGATTCTTCACTACTATGTTTGCTTTACATGCTGTACTTTTTAATATGCTTTATTTGAGCCGAGGTCTATCTGAAATGGTCTCTAAGGTTGCCTAGACACCACCCTCCCTAGCGCCACTTGTGGGATTATAGTGGATATGCTGTTGGTGTATTTAATGGTTCTTGTTCCTAGGAGTGCAGTTTATTAGCTTTAATTTTTGTGACTGAGTAAGTTAAAATGTGCAACTAAGATACCTTATTATTGGTTTGTATTTCATTTGTATGGAGCCTGGGTGGTTTCCTGGTGGGGGGCTCGAAATGATTGAAATTGTTACAAGTGTTGAAGTTGACACGGTACATAGTACTACACTTTGTTTGATTCGCGTAGCTTGCATCACGTCATAGTAGGTTATAGATTTGTTGGCTGGTTCTTTAGTTGTTTTCCCTTTATAGTATGTCTTATTTTGGAATATCAAGTTTGTTATCTCTGTCGTCACATGGTGCCGTTTGTTTCCTTGGCTGTGCTATAGAGCAAGCAGGGACGTGTAATCTTTTCATTGGAGATTGGATTCCTGATCCAGCTGGTCCTGTTTACACGAATGAGACATGCAAATTTATTGAAGACCATCAGAATTGTATGAAGAATGGCCGACCAGATAACGGTTATCTTTACTGGATGTGGAATCCACAAAATTGCAAGTTGCCTCGGTTTAATCCACTCAAGTTTCTTCAATTTATGAGAAATAAAACATGGGCATTAATTGGTGATTCAATATCAAGGAACCATGTCCAATCATTTCTTTGTGTACTCTCAAAGGTAACAAGTTACAATCATTGTCAATAGCTCTAAATTGTTTGTGTAAGTTTTGGTTGTTCTTTTGCCATGTTTCCACCATGATTTTGCATTGGAATTGATCAAGTAACAAAATGATTGTTTTGATCGTCATTGCTTGGATTATCTTTTTCCTTGAAGGCATGATACATTCTGCTCGCTTGTCTTGAATAAGTTAGCGCTTACATTTTTGCCTAGGACATTTTTGGTTATCCAATTGGTACAAATTAATGAAATGAGTATTATGATGTTCCATTCCCATGTTTTGTATCCTCGATTATGTTCGCTCCGTGCCACCGAAAATGAACCGTCCAACTTGTGTTGTTGAAGAATGTGGTAGAGAAAAGTTTGTCCAGAAGTAAAAATGAACTGATACAGCTTTCTATAGTAATTAAAAAAATGCATCGGAGCTTTCTATTTTATTTGTTTTGAATCTCGTGAAATTAGGTGTTTCAAACATTAAAGTGCAAGTGTGTAACTTTATATTGCATGGAAGCTGTTACTGGGAGATAGCGTGAGTGTTATCTGTTGAATATTTTAAATCACCATTATAATATTGCCTGAGTATTTCCCTCAGTAAGAACAGTCATCGTACTTTCTGAAGAGATGTTTGCTGGTTTCTTTCAACTTAATTTTCAGTTGAAGCCTAAAAATCTTCTTCGGTGTTCATGTTGTTCTTGCTTCCCACCATTTTTGTCTCTGCTAGGAAATGTTTGTAACCAGTTAATTATTGAGCTATCAAGTTTGGTTAGCTTTACTTGGGGTACCGAAAGCCAACTAGTTTCATGGTAGCAGGTTTCAGCACACACTTATTGAAGACCTTATATTAGAGTAGTTGTAGTAAGGAGCCTCCTGTGTAAAGTGTAAGATGTTAGTATCATCTTGGATTTGTCAGAAAATCAGACTGCTTATATGAAGATTTGATAAATAAAAGTCAGTTTAGCACAGAAACTATAGTGTTATATAACTAAGGTATCTATTAACTTTTCGATTTTGGATGTGACTTTCGGCCGTAATGGATGGTTCACTCATGCTGGTCAACCAGTGAGACTATTAATTGCTTGCAAAAGTTTCTAGTCAACAACAACATACCCTGTGTAGTCTCACAAGTGGGGTATGGGGAGGGTAGGATGTACCCGGACCCTATCCCTTACTTTGTGGAGTATAGAGGCTGTTTCCAATAGACCCTCAGCTCAAATAAGAAGTTTTCGAAGCAAGGAAGTGATTTGTAGGGTATAATCATTCAATCGTTGCTAGACACTGAGTGATTATGAGATACTAGTCATCTGTCATTTGTAATTTCTTGTATAATTTTATCAGCAGGATTTAATGCTACTATTTGAAAGTTCTGATTTTGTGAACTGGTCGCTCTTCTAACTGTATGTTTGTGCTATTGTTTTTAAAAAAATCTGTAGCTATAGGTTTTTTCTTGAGTCAGCTTGTTGATTGTTAAATGATGCTATTTCAGGTAGAGGAAGCTGTTGAAGTATACCATGACAAGGAGTACCGATCCAGGAGATGGTTATTCCCCTCGTACAACTTCACCGTTTCAGTAATTTGGTCCCCCTTTCTGGCAAAGGCAGATATATTTGAAGACTACAATGGAGTTTCCACAGCTGAGATTGAACTTCATATCGACAAACTTGATACGAGTTGGACAGATCAGTTTAAGGATTTTGACTATATGATATTTGCTAGTGGTGAGTGGTATGTCAAAACTGCAATCTACTATGAAAACGATACAGTACTGGGCTGTCACTACTGTCCCAAAAAGAACTTTACTGAGCTTGGTTTCAACTTTGCATACCGTAAAGTTCTTGGTAATGTTTTCAACTACATCCTCTCATCAAATCACAAAGGCATGATCTTTTTCAGGACCGCAACACCAGACCATTTCGAATATGGTGAGTGGTTTAGCGGAGGAAGTTGTAAAAGAACAAAACCAGTGAAGGAAGGTAATTTCAGTTTGAGTGAGGTCAACAAAATTCTACATGAAATCGAGTTGGACGAAATCGGAAAGGCTACAGCTAAAGCTTCTGAAAAGGGTTTGAATCTAAAACTTTTCGATGTAACTAGCCTTTCATTAATGAGGCCCGACGGGCATCCAGGTCCATACAGGCATTTCCAACCATTTGCAAAAGATAAGAATGCAAAAGTCATCAATGACTGCTTGCATTGGTGTTTGCCTGGACCTATAGACGCCTGGAACGATATGCTAATGGAGATGGTGTTAAATGGTCAATGAGATGAACTTGTGAAATGTAAGTTGTTTTCTTGAGAAAAAAGCAAGGCTAGCTCACTGGGATGAACATTGCTTGTTTATCTCTACTCTGTGATGTGAATACTAAAGATTTAAGGCACACAACAGGTGCTCCTCGCGACTATGTTCCACGGATGATGCATCAGTTTGCCAATATATAGATTTTTTCAATTAGGGAAGTTCATCTTGATTGCAATGTTATTACCTGATTCTCATATACATGATTTTCCAGGAATCTGTAGTGGGAATTCTTTTTTCTTTCTTTTGGGATTTGGAAATAATTATTTATAGAGTTCTGAATCAAATGAGAATTTGATGTTGATCAGTCACAAGATTGTGTTGTATGTACACTTTGTACTTATAAAATAAAAAGTTGCAATTCACAACTAAGGTAATTTGGTGCAGTTTTTCTCTTATTCTTTGATATTCCACAGTTTGGAATGATTAAACAGAATTATAAGATGATTTCTTTCTATTGGTTCAGATCTTGGTGAACAGAGTTACTCGTGCTTGTGTTGGTTGGGGTAGCATGTACTATGTTAAATCGTTTTATGTGGGTAGAAAAAGAATAAAGGAGTTTATAGGCTAGCGTTTGGTCATAAATTTTGAAAATTTATCTTCAATTATTTTGTTTGACCATGAAGTTGACCAGATTTCGAAAATCTGATCTTCAAATATTTTCAATTGAATGGAGGTATATTTAAGTTTTCTGTTGAATGATGCTTTTAAGATTTTTCCAATTTTAGAGTGTTTAGAAGGAAAGTAGCAAATCCAATTTAGCTAACGGTAAAGTTTATTAAATTCTTTACTTTATGAAACTTGGAACCTAAAGTGCACTTTTGAATTTGAAAAAACTAGCCGTTGGGTCTCCATTTTCCTATATAAAGCTCCATTCTTTCACTAAACAAATATCATTTTAAAGATTTTACTTTTTTAGGTTAAACCTTTTTTTCTTCAAGCCCCCTAAGCCATGGCTACTGTTGCTGAAATGACTCTTCCCTCCGACGCTGTCCCCGCGAAGAAGGGAAAGTCTAGGAAGGTGCTGAAGCAGAAAAAACAGTCGTCCAACGAAGCCAATATACTGGCTGGAACTGTAGCTCAGTCGCCTTCCGTGGTGATGCCTGTGGATGATTCTGTTAAAGAGAACGTTGATCCACAATCGCAGAAGAAATCGAACAAGAGGGGGGCCTCAAAGGCGGCGAAGCAGCAGATTTCTTTTGAGAAAGAGTTGCTAGAAATGCAAGAAAAGCTTAAGAAGATGACACTTGAGAAGGAGCACACTGAGGAAATGTTGAAGGCTAGAGAGGAAATGTTGAAGCAGAAGGAGGAAGAGCTCGAAGCGCGAGGTAAAGAGCATGAGAAGCTTCAGACTGAACTCAAAAAGCTGCAGAAAATGAAAGAGTTCAAACCAACCTTGGTATGTTTGTTGAATCTCGTCTTTTGATCTCATATGCGAATCTAGAATTTGAAGTTTATAGATTTTTGAATTCTAAAAAAAGACAACTTACTTGGTTCTCGATAAATTACAACAACTACACATACCTACCTTGTGTAATTCCACTAGTGGGGTCTGGGCA
This sequence comes from Solanum chiquidenum, assembly GCA_029582725.1. Taxonomy (NCBI): domain Eukaryota; kingdom Viridiplantae; phylum Streptophyta; class Magnoliopsida; order Solanales; family Solanaceae; genus Solanum; species Solanum chiquidenum. Next base: position 15,195 of record JAJOOS010027540.1, read on the forward strand.
GTGTAGTTACCTCGGGGAGGTAGAGAGTTTGTTTCTAGTAGACCCCTGGCACAAGAAAAGGATAAATTGTTCATATATCTATTAAGTTGATTTTCCGCTAAAGCTACTGGATTCTGCAGAACTTGTTACCGGGTCTCTAGATCTGCCCCTGTTTGATTTGATCCTTTTGAAGCATTATTTGTATGAAAGCTGACATTTTTATCATTTGGGATTGAGACGCGTTGATTTGGTATATTTCATTCGTTCTTGTTTGTATGTTCTTTCTACGAGTTGCCTACATTTAACCCTCTTTAGACCCTGCAAGTGGGATTACACTGGTCAATGGTTATGTTGTCGTTTGTTACTAGTTTGTTTCAAAGCTGACATTTTTAATTTCCATTTTTCATTAGAATTTCCCTATTGTGCAATCGCTGAGAGACAAAGAGGAAAAGAAAGAGAAGAAAAAGGCGGATCCTTCGAAGAAAAGGCCAGTACCGCCATATCTATTGTGGTGCAAAGACCAATGGAATGAGGTAAATGTGAAGAAGGGTTCATCAATCTCAATTGAGATGTTCTTTTTAGTATTGTTGGTTTCTAAATGTGGATTGGGTTATTTCAGGTGAAAAAAGCTAATCCAAATGCTGAGTTCAAGGAGATGGCCAATTTATTGGGTGCTAAGTGGAAAACAATAAGTGCAGAAGAGAAAAAGCCTTACGAGGAAAAATACCAAGCTGAGAAAGAAGTATACTTGAAAATCGTTGGAATGGAGAAGCGCGAACATGAAGCGATGAGACTCTTGGATGACGAGCAGAAACAAAAGACAGCTATGGAGTTACTTGAACAATACATTCAGTTTCAGCAAGAAGCAATAGTGAATGAAAACAAGAAGAAAAAGTAAAATTTACTTTCTCTGAGTCTATTTATTTGGTGCTTACGAACTTTAAATCTTATATTCGCCTCGTTAATTCATGTTATATAGGAAAGAAAAGGACCCCTTGAAACCAAAACAACCTTTATCAGCATTTTTCCTGTTTACAAACGAGTGTCGATCTGCTCTGCTTGCTGAGAACAACAACAATGTGAAGGAGGTAAAGATTCATGACGAGTTTTGTTGTTTGCAATCTTTCTTAGAATTTCATTAAATTTCTAAATTAGTACTTCCATTTATAGGTGGCGAAGATTACTGGTGAAGAGTGGAAGAACATGACAGAGCAACAAAAAGCACCCTATGAGGAGGTAATTTTTACATAAAGCACCCTATGGAGAATTGAAACCCCTTTTGTCTGGATGTTTCTTATTTTAGAAGCTTATAGACATGTTTTCGTTCGATATATGCAGATGGCAATGAAGAAAAAGGAGAAATATTTGCAAGAAATGGAAGTTTATAAGAAGAAGAAAGACGAAGAGGCTGCTGAACACATGAAGGAAGAGGAGGAATCGATGAAACTCAAGAAGCAAGAAGCACTTCAATTGCTCAAAAAGAAAGAAAAGACAGAAAATTTGATCAAGGTTTGTCTAGCCATTCTTGATACAATTTCTTATTAGGCTATAATGAAAGTTGAGTTAAGCTGATTGATTGGTTTGTTGTGGTGTGACTAGCAGAAAACGAAAGAAAATCGCCAAAAGAAGAAACAAAAGGATGACAATGTGGATCCTAACAAACCAAAGAAGCCTGCTTCATCATTCTTCCGTTTCAGTAGAGAGGAAAGAAAGAAACTAGTCGAAGAACGTCCTGGAATTAACAATTCTACCATTAATGCTCTCATTTCACTGAAATGGAAGGTAGCATTCCTTTTTGACACGAACTTCACCATTTCTGTATTTTCTGTACACTAACTTTGATATGTATTTTCATTGAGTTGAGGATCTATTAGAAACAACCTCTCTACTCTTAAGGGTAGTGGTAAGGTTTGAGTACATTTTTACCCTCTTGTGAAATTACACTGCGTATGTTGTTGTTGCTGTGTGTTCCATGTGACTGTAGGATGCTTCGTGCATCGGATCACACCCTTTTAGTGTGTCTGGGAATGAGTCTTGGAGCAACTGTAAAGTCATTGATGCTTGCATAAGGATAGATTGTTTACACTTGCACCCCTCACTCCATTGGTGTGCAGCCCTTTCCCTTGCCCTGCATGATCGCAGGATGTTTTGTGTACCAGACTATCCTTTGATGTACGTTTATTATTTTTTGATGTGTAGGAATTGAGTGAAGAAGAAAAACAAGCCTGGAATAACGAAGCAGCTGAAGCGATGGAAGGATACAAAAAGGAAATGGAAGAATACAACAAAACTGCAGCTGAAAAGCAGAACAACAACAATTAGAAGCAATAAGAGAAATAGGTGGTGCTTAGAACAAGTTCAACTGGTTATGTTGAACATAGAAAATGCCTGCTAGTTAGAGTTGAAAACTTGAAATAGTCATTTCAATTTTTCTTCTTTTTAGTTTACTTCATTTGACTTCTTATGGATGACTTTGGATTTAGTCATATTTGCTGAGTTAATCTTCTTATTAAGTTTTTGTTTTTGTTTTTTTTATTCGTCCTAACGTTTTAACTAATGAACGTAGTCATGAAGTATAATTGATATTTATAACTAATGAACATAGTCATGAAGTATAATTGATATTTATATAAATGAAGCAGCTTTTATCATACTCTATATATATTATTATACATACTATATGTGTATAAATTATATTTTATCACGCAATCCATTATTAGGGACTTGTGTTCCTCTTTTAATGCTCATTCATGTGAAACCGTTGGAAGTTTTTCAACAATTCAATACTGGATGAACCAACAAATAATTTTCGGCAAGGGCGCAAGTGAGGTGGTAGTTGAGTGCCTTAATTATTATTTATTTTAGTAGAGTAGCAAGAAAAAATAAAATCGGCTACCGATATTGTTCGTTGTATGTCTACTAATTTTGCACGATTTTAAAACGCATCATTAATGTGTAAGGGGGGATTTGATACCATTTGTGATGGTCCAATTCGTTAGGGATATTACCCGCTCCGAATCTAAATTCGTATTGTACTTCAAAACGAATCACTAATGTGTAAGGTTTGCTTATATATATATATAATTTTTTTTGAAAATGATCACTTCTTTTTAATAAGTTGGATCAGTAAAAATGAACGGAGAAAATAATGGAAAGAAGAGGAGAAACGAAGCGTGCAAGATTTGGTTAGAATTGACATCACTTTGGGAACAAACATTACTTTTTAGTTGTTGGAAAAAAAGAGTGACAATTTTACGTGTATTTTTGTTCTTCTAATATATGGACAAAATATTACTTCATGTAATCATATTGTTTGCCATTTTCATGAGTTTTATATTAATAATTCTTTATTAATAAAAGGTAAATAGGGGGTACCATTCGAATGTCAAGAGTTAATTTCTTAAGTTTTAATTGTGAATTTGGATATAAAAAAATTAAAAATTTGAAATAAAAAATTATATGTATAAAATTAAATAGAAGTATTATAATGAATCATTTTTAAAAATTATTGAAAGGCATGTCTCAAAATTTGGATGCTGCCAAACAATGGAGGGTATGAAGTATGCAATAATGTACAATGTCTTAAATTAGTACTTTCTTTCTATTAATTTATAATGACATAGAGTATTATTTTTTTAGTTTGTTTAAAAAATAATGCTATTTTTTTATAATTTAAAATAACTTAATTTTAATATTTTTCTTTTCTCGTGAATTGATTTATAGCCACATAAATATTTTAATTTTATTTTAGACTACATATTTAAAAGACTTCTTTTCTTTTTCATACTTTATATGAAGAACTGATTTATTACTATTTATCTACACATGATCATACGCACATTGGTTAGGTCACATCGAAAGTGTACATAGCACTTAGAGGTTATAATTATTATACTTAAGAATCAATATTATTCTATTTTAATTTTTTTTCAGTATCTAATATCTATCAAAGAAAATATCTATTCGATGGATCAGTGTTATATTAAAAGTTTTTTATTTAATAAATAGAGATAATTTATTTATAATTCAGCATGTTGTTTTCAAATCTCAAAACTATGTATTTAATATTCTAACTTCACATTTTTTGTGTGATAAAACCATAAAGGCCAAACTTGTTTAACTTTAGCAAATTGTTTTAATGAATTGAAAGTTTTTTTATGGAGTGAAGATGATATTTTCCCAACTTCGAATCTCTTTACACTTTCAGCCCCAATTCTTTCTTTATTTTATTTGCATGATTGTGTTTTTTGTTGTTCGATAACTGGTTAAAATTATATAATAATTATAATATAAAAATTAGTTATGAAGAAAATTTATATATTATTTTATAAAATTCAGATATTTAAATATTAGTTATTTAATTTTTTATACCACATGAACTAATATAGAGATACCCTCATAATTTATATGAATTTCTAAATTGTAAATCGAATATCAATTGAGGTTATTAAATTTTATACGTAAGAAAGTGCTACTAAATATGTTAGTATTTAGCTTCTCTCTACAAATAAATGACTTAATTCTTATATGCAAGATCACCAATAATAAATTTAGATAAATCCGCTTTCGCCACTTATAAGAAGAACTTTGCAAAAATAATACTTATAAATTAATGTATCGAGCTTATAAGTTTTCTCAAAACTCTCTTATTTCATTTATATGTGAAAAAGATGATTTTAAAACTACTATTTATGCATTTGCTTTTGAAAATTCAAACTAATGGGGCCCTTAAATAACAAACACAAAATGGAAAGCAAATAAATACATAAATAGATAAATATTTTATCCAATCTTAAAATTGAATTCTCCATCATCAAATATGCCAAAACCCTAGAAATCTCATTTAAATTATTTGACCTGAAATAAATTGAATAAAATGGGTTAAAATAAAAATCAAAACTCAATCGGTTTGATTTTTATTAAATTTTAATCAATTATTTATTTATTTTATAGATTTTGAATATCTAATAAAATTACTCTATTATTCTATTTTAAGTATCTTACTTTCTCTTTCGGTTATTCCAAAAAATAATGTCTCTTTCTATATATTTTTTTTCTTTCTATTTCAACATCTTACACCATAAATTAAGACCACAATTTAAAGAATTAACACATCTTTAATCTAACACTATAACATTCAAAATTCTTCTTTAAGTTTTATAATCGATCAAAATTAAGATACTTAAAGCGAGGCAAATGCGATATATTTTTCTTATACAAAACATATTAAATTATTTCAAAAACATTATAGGAGTAATATTTAGGTATATTATGTTACCTTCAATAGATTCCAATTTTAGGACTATACTAGATTGTTGTATAACATATTAAATTAAATAAATACATCTTAAATATTTTAACATGAAAAATCAATTTAAATTATACTGTTCATTTTTAATTGTTATAGTGCGCTTCTCGAATATTAATTTGACTAATATTTAAAATTAAATTAGATTACATTAATTCGATATTTAAACAAAAAAAATAAATATTCAAAAAACTATACGAAAAATACTATAAATTCAAAATTTTTGCATATCAATATAATGAAAAATACATCGTAAAATGTTAGTCAAAGTTATTATCGTTTGACTTTTAAAAAAAAGAAAATTATTATAATTAAACATGGACAGAGATAATATATCAACCCGATCTTTAATAGACGGAAATAGACTTACATATAAATCTAAATGTGGGCATTGTGCCTTCGTCAACTCCTATAAATGAGGGATTGTTTTGTTATCTTCTGTAATTTCAATTTCTTGTCGTATATCATTTTCTTGTATACAACAACGCAAATCACATATGAGTTCATCATAGTTATACAAAAAAAAAAAATCGTTAATGGGTGTTCCAGAGCCTGTTCGCAATGACCCTTTTCCTGAAAATCGCCGTGAAGACGATGCTGGTGCTACTTTTGTTCTTGAATCAAAAGGTTAAAAGAAAACTCAATAAATTTCCGTTTTTTTAAGCTAAAAATGTCTCTTTTTTTTACAGTTTTATAGCTAAAGATTTCATCTTTTTATAGTTTTATAGCTGATTTTGTTGAAGAATTTCGTTTATAGTTGTGGTGTTAAAATGGGTGTTTTTTTATTTTTGGGAACAGGGGAATGGTGGCATGCTGGATTTCATTTGACGACGGCGATAGTAGGACCAACGGTGCTGACATTGCCGTATGTTTTCAGAGGTTTAGGATGGGCATTGGGGTTTATTTGTTTAACGGTGATGGGGTTGGTTACTTTTTACTCATATTATCTCATGTCTTTGGTTCTTGATCACTGTGAGAAATCCGGTCGCCGGCATATCAGATTCAGAGAACTTGCTGCTGATGTTTTAGGTAGAACCCCCCCCCCCCCCCAAATCCATAAAGAATTGTTCTTCGTTCTCCTACCTGCATAGTTTGATCTTTTTTTGTGTGTGATGTCATGGTGATATGCTTATTGTTGTTTTCTAGTTTTACTAGTAGACTTTTTTCTTTTGATAATTATGGTTTTGGGTTAGTCCTTGACTGATTATACGAGATATGTTCTAACTCCCACTAGTACAAGTTTCGGAAGAAATCACTTAGTGTTTTTGACTTTGCTGAGATTTGAACTTGAGAGGCTTTTTCCTTTTTGATAATCATGGTGTTGAGGTTAGTACCTCGACTAATTATATGAGATTTGTGCTAATTCCCACCTGCATAAGTTTCGGAAGAAATCACGTAGTGTGTTTGACTTTGCTTGAGATTTGAATTTGAGAGCCTTTTTCCTTTTTGATGATCTTGGTGTTGGGGTTAGTACCTTCACTGATTATACGAGATACGTGCTAACTCCCACCAGCACAAGTTTCGAAAGAAATCACCTAGTGTTTTTGACTATGCTGAGATTTGAACTTGAGACCTCTAAACTTTGCTGAGATTTGAACTTGAGACCTCATGGTTCTTGATTCGCTCCATTGACTATTAGGGTACACCCTTATATGTTCTAGTTCAAATTGTAGCCTTTTTAGTTAGTTTAGATGTTTAGTGCTAGAGAACTATAGAGTAGTAAGTATTAGAATGGAATGAGCACAAATAGAGTGAAATGGATGGTGATGGATCATATGCCGACTTGAACTAGTTTTTAATTAAGGTGTGGTAGTAATGATTGTTGTTAGTTTTTGACTTGTCAATATTTTCCTTAATAGTTTGAAAAGATGTGAATGGACTTGTCAATGTTTGTTGTTTTAAGAATAGAAGTCTTAACTATTGAATTAATCAAACGATGTTGCACTATTTAAGTTTGTTGTGGTCGCTATCACACTTTTTTTTGTGCGATGTGATGCTGATCTAAAGGAAGGGGATTGCTGCCATTTAGATAATTGTATTTACTACATTTTGGACTGAGATCCAAAAATGATTTGGTTAGTCTTTCATTTGAAGTTACAACCTTTTGTATTTTTAAAATACTTAAAAGCTCTTTTAGAGGAAAAAGTTATTCTGGCATGTGTTAAGAAGAATTGATTCCACTAAAAAAACATAGATTTGCTTTAGTGTTGTAGGTGGCCTTTGATGCCTCTAGTGGACCTTCAATGTGAGTGCAATGTTGATGTGACTTTGAAAAGGATATTTGGCATGATTATTTTGACTGTAGCCACCAGACTTTAATGATTTTGTTAGATTTCTCCTAGGTTTAAAAGAAAGAATATATAGTTAGTGTTTTTTGTACCTTTGAACATACTAATTTAGATAATTGGTGTTTGTTGGAGGAGTCTGAAAAAATAATGGATGGAATAAATGGCTTAAAGTTCTTTACCTCGTAGCAGTGTTGTCTAAGACAAAAAAGCGTTAATTTTAGGTCTATCAGGGCTTTAAGCAACAAAGTGGAATTAAAATGTGGTGCTTTAGTTAAAAGAGGCGCACAACATAGCATGTGTAATCCCATTGGGGAGGGTAGTGCCTACGCAAATCATTTTTGTTGTTTAATGCAACTCTATTCAAGATAGAACTTGTGAACAATGAGGTGCACCACTTAGTGCCTTGCCTACACTTAAAATCACCCTAAGTGACGCGAAGCACATATCCTGAGTGATGCCTTATATGTAACAACTCTAACTCTAACTTGAGCATTTTACAACAAGCTTCTTTTAAAACTAAAGGTTTTGTGTTGCACTGATGTAGGTTCTGGCTGGATGTTTTATTTTGTGATATTCATTCAGACAGCAGTTAACACTGGCATTAGCATAGGAGCAATTCTGCTTGCCGGAGAATGCCTTCAGGTACTTGCTTCTGGAACAGCCAGTTTTCATTTTCCAGTTCTTCATTCATGTTAATTATTAAATAAACTTCTCACATCAACAAGTTTTCATTTCCAAGATTCACATTTATTTGTACTCAGGAACTTTTCCTTTCAGTTATCCACTTAATCTTTTTCCTCTTCGAGAATCTGACTTGACCTAAGAATTTGGAAGTTCCATGAAAATCACTAGCAGAGCGGCATAATTGTTACAATAATATAACATGTATTAGCTGATTACTCGAACTTAGTACATGTCATCATCCATATAGATCATTAGTTTCTAAATGTTAAGTATGCCATAATACCGTTGAAAGAATAATGTTGTCTCTTTAAACTTCTGAAAGAAAAGAAGTTGGTATCCCTAATACAATTAACTAATTATGAACGTGGCATCAGTTTTATCGTTGGGATCAAAATATTAAGGTTATGCACAACCTTTCTTGTTTCTGTGCAGAATAAGCCATTAAGATGTATCTTAAGATCGCCTGTCCTTTTCTGTTGCATGTACCAAACCAAACTGCCAAACGGTCATGTAGTTTCTCTTATAAATGATTTTACTTCTACAATATGAGACTCCCTCCATTTCAATTGGTTTGTCTTACTTTTCTTTTTAGTCCGTTTCAAAAAGCATGCCTCTTATTCTTTCCTTTTCTGGAAATTCTTTAATTCTAACTTTCCCCATGGCATGTTTAAGACCCCAAAATTAAAGGACATTTTGATATATTCTACATACCTTTAGTTTAAGACCACAAGATTCAAAAGCTTTCTTTACTTTATTAAACTCTGTGCCATGTCAAAACATGACAAACAAATTGAAACGTAGGGAGTATTTCATGTAACAATGTTACGTTGCGAAGAAAGTTCAATAAGCTAAATTGACTTTTTGCATTATAATGGTAGAAGTTGAATAAAATACTGAAGGAATAGTTGAAAAGTTAAGAGAAAATTTGAATCATCCCATTGTGAATCAACTCTAATTTGTTAAGAGGATTTTGTTTGCAATAAAGAAGTTAGAGTTGTGTAGAATAGCTTGTTTGTAAATTACGTATGAGACACATTCAAGAACATCCCAAAAATGAAAAATGAGTTGTACTAGGACTGTAAAAGTACAAATTGGATAGAACTGGAGGTACTTGTCTTTTTGTTTGTAATTTTGCCTGCTTTGTGTTCGACCTGTTAGATGTTTTAGTGATTTTGGTACTCACCGATAAATTGATGGATATTTTGTTATCAAACGACACGAGTCAATACAAAGGTTATTCAGTTTGTGATATGCTTCAAGGTCCTGAATACTAAAAAATATATAGGATGACAGCACAGTTGAAATAGTTTCTACCAACTATTGCTATGTTTACATTTTTTTCAAGTTATTGAACAGTTTGTTATTTCTTGTTTGCTTGTACAAGATCATGTACTCCGAACTTTCACCACATGGGCCACTGAAATTGTATCACTTCATTGCAATGGTTACAGTAATAATGATATGTCTCTCTCAATTTCCGTCCTTCCACTCCCTGAGGCACATCAACTTAGCATCGTTGTTTCTGAGCTTGGGCTACACTTTCCTAGTTGTTGGTGCTTGTATTCGTGTTGGTAAGTTCTTATGTTCTTTTTGGTTCAGGTTCTCTTTCATGTCCTTGGAATATTTCTGAATAATTTGGAGAATCGAACACACAAGGTTACCAATTATCTTCAACCTGCATAAACTTGGTTACTAGAAGAGAAAATCATGCATTTTTACCAATTATCTTCAACCTGCATAAACTTGGTTACTAGAAGAGAAAATCATGCATTTTTATGATGGACAACAGCGTAAGCCTTATTTCTTTTCTCGTTAGCTGTGAACTTTTAATAGGTGAGTACAACTGGTTTCCTTTTTTTCAGCTGAGTTAATGGTCAAAAACACACCTAAAGTATCTCCTTTTTTTCAAGTTTCATACCTGAACTAGGTGTGTGAGTTTCCATCCTGGACTTTCACCAACTATTTATCAAGACACGACTCAACTATCAGTTGTTCCCTAAATATGACCATCATTCAGGTAGGAAAATGGTACAATTGATAGTTGAGGTGTGTTTTGATAAATAGTTGGTGATAGTTCATGAGGTAGGAAACTCACACACGTGATAGTTCAAGTATGAAATTCAAAAAACCGGGATACTTAAGGTGTGTTTTTCACTCTTTTCAGCCGTGACAATCTTTTTGTAATATGTCATTCTAAGAACACTCTGAAATGAAAGTTCAGAAATCAATATACTTACATTAGCATATATGCAAACCTGGCCTGAAGCAAGCAGAAGTATTAGTGGAGCCAATATTTCTTGTTATTAGTATGTAACTTTACTATATAGGTCCGGTTTACCTGAATATTTTCAGCATTATGCAGGTACTTCAAAAAATGCACCTCCGAGGGATTACTCCTTAGAAACCTCACACCTATCACGGTTATTTAGCGCTTTCACGTCTATCTCCATTATTGCAGCTATTTTTGGGAATGGAATACTACCAGAAATACAGGTAAATAAAAAGTTTCATTCCATATTGATTTTCCCAATTTCATCATGTCCAATGGTCTTCGCTAGTCCATGATAGATGTCGCAAAATATGTCAAATTGATGTATGTATCTATGGACAGTCAATAGTTTGTGACGCCATAGAGACATAAGTTAATTTGTAGTCAACTAATGCAGGCAACTCTCGCGCCACCAGCAACAGGAAAGATGTTGAAAGGCCTTATGTTGTGCTACTCTGTAATCTTGGTTACATTCTACTCTGCATCTGTTTCTGGATATTGGGTTTTTGGAAACAAATCAAATTCAAACATTCTAAAGAGCTTAATGCCGGATGAAGGACCTTCCTTGGCACCGACATGGGTATTAGGTCTTGCGATTGTCTTTATTCTTCTTCAGCTCTTCGCCATTGGTTTGGTAAGTCATGCATTGGATACACAAAATAAATTTTGTTTCGCCAGCATGTTGTCGTGTACATGGTGGTAACTATTTCAAAATATGGTACAGGTATATTCTCAAGTTGCTTACGAAATCATGGAAAAGAACTCGGCTGATGCAAACAAGGCTGTGTTCTCTCTTAGAAACTTAATCCCCCGGATAATCCTCAGAACGTTGTACATGACCCTTTGTGGGTTCTTTGCAGCTATGTTGCCATTCTTTGGTGACATTAACGGTGTTGTAGGAGCTGTTGGCTTTATACCTCTCGATTTCGTTCTCCCAATGCTACTTTACAACATGACTTTCAAACCAAGGAAATCATCTATTACCTTTTGGGTAAATACTTCTATAATGGTTATATTCTCTTGTGCTGGTCTTCTTGGATCCTTTTCTTCTATAAGAAAATTGGTTCTAGATGCCAATAAATTTAAGCTTTTTAGTAGCGACGTAGTTGATTAACCTCTTTGTTTAGATGGCAAATGTATACTATTGTGCTTAGCCATATGTATGAAAGTTGTTGATAGTGAGGTTTCCGACCCCAACTAGCTTGGGATTGAAGCGTAGTTGTTGTTTATATGTATGGAAGTTGTGTATCTCTATCGAATTGCGGGAATATGTATTTCAACAAGTAGTTTTCTGGTCTCTCCATCAACATGATATTTACCGGTTTGCTTATACATTTCATCAGCTGGAATTTTCTCTGTCAAAATTGAGAAGAGGATATTAACAAAATGTGATAATTAATCCTTCTTTTATTACTAAGTATATATGGTGCATTATTTATGTGACATTAGATCATACAATAATAATGCACTTGTGAATTATGATGAATACAAAGTAGCAGATCTGGTGACAGGTACCCTTGGAATTAGTAAAGGTGAGCGAGATTTTATTTTTATTTTTGAGTAAAGTTTAACGATGTCACATACATTGAGACGAGGAAGAAGTTGTTCATACTTTTTATCTAAGATTATGGAAGTGTCATTAATTGTGATTTGTGACTATAATATTAACCTGAGGTAATTGTTAACCTAGGCAAAATGAAGACTAGACTTGTTCGAGTTGATTTTTAGAGTTTAATTTCTTATTAATTGTTGTTAACTATAGTAATGAGTCACTGTAAATTAATCATTCAAATCTTTTTTTGATTGTTCTTATATAAGATGGAAAAGAACATCAAATATATTTTATATCATTATACTCTAATAAGATATCTAAGTCAAATTTCATTAACTTCATACTCAAATTGGTTAATTATCAAATTAAAAGAACAACAAAGTTAAAATACTCTATTAATATTAATTCTTGAAGGATTTGAAGCATCAATATTCTTGCCAATTGTAGAAATTTCCCCCCAATTTATCATTTTCAAAAATAACAATTGCAACCCTTAAAAGAATTAAAGATATGAAAAAAAAACATTTTAAATTTTTTTTATATCTATGTTAATAAAAAATAATATTTTCAATAAAATAATTGAAATGCATTTAAACTTATCCAATTACTACTATTTCGTATAAAAAGAAAAAGAAAATAAACTGCACATAGTCAATGAAGGTGGGGATGTGACTTTTTGGCATGGTATCAAATGGATTTAATTATTAATTAAAGCAAAAGAAATATGCATTATTAAAGAGGGCCACGTTTTATTTAATCAAAAGTATTTTGTCACAATGTTTTTGGATTATATTAATCAGTCAAAGAACTGTATTTTTAACTTCCAAAGCAAGCAAAGAAAATTGGTTTGTTCCCCAAATTTTACAAATAGTTTGTTTGGTAATAAAATCCAATTTTATGCTCACGTCGTGCATTATTTTATTTTTTTAATTGTCACATCCACTTGTATAATGTGAATTAGACTGCAATATGCTTAATTATTTATTAGTGATTTGTTTTATTTGACAAATCATATACGTACTCTATTTATTAAATTAAATCAACGAGTCATATAATATTTTAATAAAATCAGCGAATGAATGAAGAAAAAAACTTCTTAATATGAAACCATAAGGGGTCGTTCGGTAGCCGAATAAAATCCAAGTTATTCATGTATTATTTTTCGTATAATTTATGAGACTTTTGATATGTAGATAGAGAGAAAATAAGTTATTCATGTATAATATAACGTTTGATTGATAATTTAGAATTTCGTATAACTAATACATGTATAAGTTATGAAGGAATCTATGTATTGCTATATGCAAAATAAAATATGGAATAACTAATACATGAATAATTAAACCTTGCATAACTAATATCTGCATAAAATAATACATAAAATCATTGTACATTACTAATAGCCGCATAACTCTTTACTGGCTACAATACAATCCCCAAGTGACATTAAATCCATCTTAGATATCCTTTCATTTCTAATCAGATATCTCAAATTTAAATTTTAAAAATATTTTTTTTAATTAAAACTTGAAAGCGTCGTCCTCAAAAATAGGTCCGATGCCTTTCAATTAGATGCTCTTCATAACAGAATGCTCCACTATGTCATCTAGCTTCTAAAAAAAGTATTGGATTTACTTTTGTTTTTATATGCCTAATTGGGGCCTTACTAGATATTAGACAAATTCCAGGTCATCATCATTTTATTCTTTCTCTAAGATATTTTATTTCATTTAAGAGAGAAAGAACAATAAAAATTTGGAATTTAATCAATTCATTGAATTATGTATATAAAAGAAAATGAAAGGATAAAGGATATAATAGTTGTGACTTGCATGCATGGCCTATATATTGTTTTTATTGAATTTGTAATTAGGATTGGACCACTTTAAATTAATTTTAAAGAGCTAAAACTGTGGCACACCAATTTTTAACCCAACAATTAATATCAAAATTAATGATTAATTTAGCATGACAAATATAAATATTATCGAGTATTATCATGAGTCTTGTTGTGACTTGCATGCATGGCCTATATATTGTTTTTATTGAATTTGTAATTAGGATTGGACCACTTTAAATTAATTTTAAAGAGCTAAAACTGTGGCACACCAATTTTTAACCCAACAATTAATATCAAAATTAATGATTAATTTAGCATGACAAATATAAATATTATCGAGTATTATCATGAGTCTTGTTGTGACTTGCATGCATGGCCTATATATTGTTTTTATTGAATTTGTAATTAGGATTGGACCACTTTAAATTAATTTTAAAGAGCTAAAACTGTGGCACACCAATTTTTAACCCAACAATTAATATCAAAATTAATGATTAATTTAGCATGACAAATATAAATATTATCGAGTATTATCATGAGTCTTGTTGTGACTTGCATGCATGGCCTATATATTGTTTTTATTGAATTTGTAATTAGGATTGGACCACTTTAAATTAATTTTAAAGAGCTAAAACTGTGGCACACCAATTTTTAACCCAACAATTAATATCAAAATTAATGATTAATTTAGCA
>JAJOOS010027541.1:0-17660 GCA_029582725.1 Solanum chiquidenum
AAGAAACAAACGAGCTTCTTTAATTTAGAAATACATAGCATCTTTGCATATGCATATTAACTGATTTAAAAGTTTGAGAATTTTACATGCCATCAAAATCACTTTGTAACCAAATGTAGTCTGCTTGAAGTATAAAAACATACATATATGAATATCACTGAAAATATACTTTTGGTAACTTAACAAACTTATAATTATAGTACTTTTTTGTGTATATACATAAGAGATTACTTAAAAAATTTAATTTCGACTATCCTATTAGAATAAATTATTTTAATTTATTTTTAATTATTATAACCGCGCGAAGCGCGGCTTAATTCACTAGTTATTATATAACCTTCATTAGAATGGAAATTATCGATACGCCAAAGCAATAAATAAAAAATTAATCGACTTCTTCTATAAAATAAGGAGTCCCAATTCTTCGATTTATGAATCCCTAACTTTTCTATAGATCTTCAACCTTTGATAAAAGCCTAACTTTTTTTATATATATAATATTGTAAGATCAAGAAAGAGCATAGAGAGAGAAGAGTTGCAGGGAGAAAAAGAAAGAGAGAAAGAGCATATAGAGAGACGAAGCAGAAAGAAAAAGAAAGAGAGAAAGAGCATAGAGAGAGAGGAGGTGCTAGGAGGAAAAGAAGGAGCGAGAGACAAAAAGAAAGGGAGAATGAACGCAAGAGAGAAGATAAATCTAATAAAATAAGTAAACATAATATTGCTATATATTGCTATAGATAATTGACACAGACATACAACTATTATATACAATTGGCAACATATAACCCAATATTAATTAGCAATTAATAGTCTAAAAAATATTTAGCACGTATTAGCCTAAAAGAAATAAAACCAACTTTTTATAGTTTTTTTGTTTTAATCATGTGCAACCAACCCACATCAATTAAGGAGATGTGGGATTATTATTTCTTCCTTGTTTTTAACTCCTATAATTAAGGAAGTTAGCTTTTCAATTTCTTTAAATTCTCAAATTCAACTTTATTTATCCGTCTATTTAAAAAAAAATTAACGCAATTTACAGAAACATAAAGATATATTTGATTGTAATTTTATGAATTTTTTCCTTTACCAATCAACAATAATTAGTTTATTAAAAAACCAATTGCCTACTTTTAAGAAGTGAAATATATATATTTATTAATTAACCCATTAAAATAAGGTTACACCAACTTTTAAGGAATGAATTTTTTAAAATTCTTTAAATAACTTATTAAAAGATCGTGACTACTTTTAAGATAAGAAAATGTATTATTAATGCTCTAACGTGTATTAATTATCACTTAATCATCAAATAATATTAAATGGCATTTTATTAGAAACTGTAATAATACATATGCATAAATTATACAATAATTAAAGTTGCGATTACATAATGTATACATAAAAAAAATATTCAGAAAAATAGACGTGTAAATTTTATTGATGTATACAGTAATTGTAGCATGTATACATAAACTTTATATTGTATACATAAGAATATTACCATCAATTATACATATTACTATAATGAATACAAGAATGAGATTAATATGATACATATATAAATTAAATTTTATTCATTAATTGTACATGTGATTTTGTTTATGTATACGATAACTGCACTATGTATACATTAGTTCGTATTCATCAGTGTATTCAGTGATTTGTATTCTCATAATAAACTTGTATATTTTAATTTAAATTGAGATTGGAATTTATTGGTATACATTGGGTTGTATTCATCAAAATCAACATTCTGATATTTTACAGGAATCTTTCTTACCCATGTAATTGAGAACAAAAATTTCAAAAAACTATAACCTGAATTTTAGCCAAAAAAATTATAAAAAACTTTAGTTCCACAAATCATGAAATTTCAAAATTAATAGGGTAAGAAATGCTACATAATTATATATTAAAAGAAATTATTGGAAGGATCAATCGATAAACATACAGTTATCTGATTTGCATAGACATAGTGAATTAAGGTGAATAAGAGAAAATTTAGAAGAGAAGCAAATATACATATGAAAAAAAAATTAGAAAGAAAACAAAAAAAGGTTGAATAACCTAAATTTTCGCAAAAACAAAATTGAAAAACCTTCAATTCCACAAATCATGAAATTCAACAATTAATTGGACAAGAACAAGATTATATATAAAGATGATTTTTAGAAGTATTCATGAAAAAATATATTGTTATATCTGATTTTCATAAACAGATTGAATTTAGGAGAAGAATTGAAAATTAGGGAGAGAATCAAATATATGTATGAAAAGAATTCTAGAAAGGGACAAAAGAGAAGAACTCTATTTTAAAACGGTTGACAAAATAAAATAAAAAAGAGATAAAATAGGGATAGTAAAACAATAAAAAATTATTTTCAAGAAAAAAAAAAGCAACAATTAAACGTGTGTTTGAGAAAAATAAGGAGAACAAAAACACATTTTTTAAGAAAAAGAAAAATAACTATTCAATGCCAAATAAATAAAACAAAGTCTTTTTCTTGCTAAAAAATTAAAAGTGGGCTATTTATTGCTAATTTAATCTATAGGGTGTTATGATGTGCCATTTTGTCCTGGAAGTAATGGAACAAGAATTGGGTCTAAAAAGATAATCAAGAATGTGGTCGATTTTAATTAAGAAAATAACCACGTAAAATTGCAATTTCGATCAAATTGAGGCACTTGGTTGAAATTGGCAAAAATTTAAAATAAGACAAATTAATGTAAATTAATTAATGAGCTTCTTAATTCTAACGAAATAAAATAATCAACTTAATTACGAACTAATTAATTTAAAAATATGAACTATTATATAACTAAACTAATTAGCCAAATATTTAATTAAAATAAAATCTTTTTGAGATGATTTTCGAATAATCATAAAATATAATAATTATATACATAATTACGTAAAACATATATATTATCTAAAAATTACAAAAATTTTTTGACAAAAATAGTTAAAATAACTTGCAAACATATATATTTTTTAATTTTATAAAACTAATTATTTTAAATCGTTTGAAATTGAAGAAGCTCGATGATTAATCTATATTGTGGAGGTCCAAAATTGGGTGTCAACAGTAATTATATTGCTCATCACAGTCACTTTATGTTAATGCATACACTTAGTTATTCTAATGTATAATTGTTGATGGATGTTATTGTTCATCACATATGCAACAAAAAAGAGGTAAATCTATTTATGCTTTTGTTAGTTATTGAGGAAGTTCCTCCATTCTTTTAATCTAGAATTGTTTCTCTCTTGAATTTTTGTTACTTAAAAGTTTTAGAATTCATTAGCTATTTTATTATTTTTAATCTACTCTATTTCATCTTGTTTTTGAATATTTGTGGGATGAACATAATGTACATCTGAAGTTGTATAATTTATTGTGATGCTATAATAATGTAATAGATATTGATAAATTTTTATATATTCTCTTCAAACATTATATGACATCTTTACAACCAATAACTCATGTGAAATCTACGTATCAAAATGATACAATTTCTTAAAACTATTTGATATGATTGCCAGATTGTTAAGCTTTAATTTGGTGCTACACTCCTTCTCTTTTGATTACTTTATTGTATGAATAATTATTTATACATATTGTAATTGTATTTAAATCATTTACAAATATTTATACTAAGTAGCATGAAATACACACATATTTTCTATTATCAATTTTTTTTTTAATTATATAGAAATCTTGTAGTAATTACAAGTAACAAACGTGCAACGCACGTTCCCAAAAACTAGTGAGTGAATAGGATTACAATTAGGCATAATACACTTTAATTTGACATTAACTCACATGTATGTCCTCGTACTTTAGGTGTGGACAAATAAATATTTAAATTTATATAAAGGTCAACAAACAGACACATGCGTCTTACGTGACATTCTATATGTCAATTTTTGTCCTACATGTATTATGTCACGTACTACTCATGTGTCTACTTGTCAACTTTATACAAGTTTAATGTTTGTTTGTGTATACTCAAAGTTGAAGGACATAAATATAAAATAAGGTCAAGTTAAAAGTCATATTTATGTATTATAGTAAATATAACATATTTGCCACATAATTATGACCTTTTTTAAAAATAAATGTTCGGAGATATTTAACTATATTTTTTCGAGAAAATTTTCAAAACAACAATATTTTAGCATCTAATAGAATTACTTGTCAACACTTTCAATATTTATTTAAAATGTCAATATTTTGGTTTGTTATAATGCTGACTGTATTTATTTAATTTAAAAGAATATAAGTTTTCAATAACAAAATAGAGTTAATCATGGGAGAAAATATTTCAAAAAAAGTAAATATATTTCCCTCAGATTTTGATCCTTACTTGTTTAAACTTTTTTAAATATGATTTTATCTGAAATGTATTCGGATGAAATTCTTTAAATATGATTTTGTGTGTTATTATTTTAAAATATAATTGAAATATAAATTGCGAGTGACATACAATTATGATGACTACATGATAATAAAGTAATACAAATTTGTTGACATTCAAATCGAGAATAGAATACAAAGTGATAATGAAATACAAACTGAGCACGATAAATACTTGAATACGAATGCAAATCTAAATACAAACTAGTTGGTATACAAAGTGGTATTGAAAATACAAAATGAGTCAAATAAAATACAAAATCTATTTTACTAATGCAATTAGTATGAATACTTAAATAATGAATACACAAATAAACTGTATTTTGGTTATTTAGAATTGAAAATGAATACAAAATCAAATCTAAATACAAACTATCTAGTATACAAAGTGATATTGAAAATACAAAATGAGCAAAATAAAATACAAAATCTCTGATGCAATTAGGATGAATACAAATATAACATAAATAAACTGTATTTTGGTTATTTAGAATTGAGGATGAATACAAAATTAAATATAAATACAAAACTTGATGGTATACCATCAGGACAAATACAAAATCAAATCAATACAAACTATTTGGTATACAAAGTGATGTTGTAAATACAAAATAAGCAAAGTAAAATAAAAAAATGTGTTCTACATATGCAATTAGGATGAATGCCTAAATAATGAATACATAAATAAATTGTGTTTTGATTATTTAGAATTGAGAATGAATGGACAATTAAAAACTTCGATCCGACAATTGATTCATCAAGTTCCATGGATTCAAGAAGAGTCTTTTTGGAACCATCTCTCTAGCGGCAGCGGAGATTTGAAACCCGACATAAAAAAGCCCGATAAGCAGAAAAGTGGTGGAGCAGATCCGACTCCTGTTCATACGTAGGAGAAAGCAAAATCAGATATTATACCCCAATTTGCACGAAGAATTGCAAGATGTTGAAATCGTACAAGTCAAAGAAATTCTTAAACAAGTAAATGAGATAACAATGGTGGAAACAGTAGAGAGAGTGGAGAGATTTGGGGTAACAACCCAGAGAGAGAATATTAGAATAATGTGGGTTTTTTTAAAACTTTTAATTGGTAGTAGAGTCAAACTAGGTAACTGATTTGAGAAATAAAAGGATAGTAAATTAATTATATTAGGATACATTAAATTTGTTAAAATAATGACATAATGACATTTTTAATAATTATTTTAAAATGTAGATGCTTTAGCTAATTATGTTAGAGATTTTGACTAGTTTGTTAATTTTCCCTATTTTTTCTAACATAAAAATTACCTGAAAAATCAATTTTCAATGGGTATTTTTTTTTTTTTTATCTAAATACAAATTCAATTAAAAAGAATGATTCAACCCGACCTACTCCAAAACTCAAATTAGACAGATAATAATATTTTACTTTTATTTAATTTTAATATTTAGTTAGGTAATTAATTACTTATTAATCGCACTTATTTTGGCACAATTTAGTATTTTTCGATTATGATCATTTTCGTTAGAACTTATTAATTACTAATTTATTTAATGTGATTTTATCATCTTTTTCATCGAACAACGTTATCAATCATTTCATATTTTGTTTTTTTTGCGCCATCTTGGGGCGACGGGAGGTTTGACAATGATTCCTACTTTGTTAGTTAAAATCCAAAAAGTGAATACATTTAGGAGGAGGACATAAATCTAATCTTATCAAAAATATTAAATGAATATGGATATGCCCATCTCATGACAAATTCAGACTCACTTGCTTAATTTGAGATTTGTACGAAATACCTTAAATGATTGTATCTTAATAGAATTATAAAACAATGAAATAGATATATTTTGTACCAAGATTATATAAAAAAAAAACTCGAGGTTGAGTATCCCAACTTTAAGTATTTGATTTAATTCATAGAATAAAAAAAACACCATAATTCTTTTGTATGGTATTTAAAAAGTCTGAACCAACTCTGTACACATCTACTTGTGACCCACCATGGTCTTAAATTAGTTGACTGGGTTGTATGTTAGTTTTAATTGCGAACAAAATTTCTAAGTAGTTAGTAATATGTCAATTTAATACTTTGATTAAGCAATAGTAGTCTAGTCTTCAATTAATGCATTGGGCTTCAACTTCATTTTTATCCACACATACCAAGGCAAGCAGGGTCGTCCTTCTTAAGTTCAATTTTGAACTAGTCGTTTGCATTAATATGAACCATGCCCCATTAGCATGATTGACCCCAACTCTTTGCATCTTAGTATCAACTAGATGTGTCATCACTACTCTCTACATGTAGAGGTATTCAAGTACAACAGATTTTTTAGGCGTAGTAGTGCTTTTTAACTTGACCTCAACTGATATTTATGTCGCTCTTAAAACTATCCCCTTTTGCCACAATTTGCTTAAAGTCAGCACAAAAATCCTTACTTTTGTGACAAGGCTATGTCACCACAAAAGTTGTCACAAAAAAACCATGTTACTTGTAGTTTAACAAGTAAATATTAAACTTGTATAAAATTAAACAAGTAAATACACATCTCTTATACATAACGTAAATATAGCAGCCAGAATAAGTCATATGTGCAACCAATGAAAAAGCACAAGTTCCTCAGTTTGTGGCTATATATAAGAGAAATAAAAGTTGTGACTCGAACTAGATCAGTTGACACCAACTTGGAAACTCAAAATTATAACATATCATATGGACTTAAAACAAATGAGTTTGTTTCATTTCATTGCTTGTCATGTGCAGTGCCGGCTCTTGCCTACAAAATTTAAGGCATTGGCCTTAGGCCTCCAATTTTTGGGGGCCTCAAATTTCTAAAAATAAATAAATTATGTATCTTAACCCTCATTAAAATAAAATAAATTAAGAAAATATTATTTTGGATTTTTACATTTTCTTCCCTAACAGTCTAACACTTACATTATTTTTCCTTTTTAACTTTTTTTGCACTCTATTTCTTCAAATCTTTGATAGTTATCAATCAAAAATATGAATCAATGGTCGAAAAGTGTTGAACAAAGTGATTACAAATTCTTTTTTTACTTTTTCGTAAATTTTCATATTAAAGTAGGTATATCAAGTTATCACTTTTTGAATCAGATTCGATGATTCTAACTCTTATCTTTAAAGTTTATCCACTTATTACTTATAGAATTATGTTAACAATTCATATAATAATTGTCTCAATAAAAGGATGTTTTTCAATGTTGAATTGATAAAATCTTACCTAAAAATAATAATTAAAAAAAAGTATGTGAAAAAATCATTTATATAAAAGATAAGTATTAAGTAATAATTTGCATCTAAAAATGAAAAAATCATTTGTATATCTCCCTACCCTAATCAGTTTCCATGGATCAAGCTCTCCGCAGGTAAATATCTTGGTATACTTTCAGGATTCCGGACAATGGTTGAATAATAAAGAATTTCTTTTATATGTGGTTTGAAACAACCACTTGATACACAGGTATAGGAGCTGTTGGCTTTATATCCCTAGCGGTTGGAACAATTTGGCTCTGTTTCAGAATAAGGAAAAGGAAATTGATTGAAGTCAGGGAGAAATTCTTCCAACAAAATGGTGGTTTATTATTGAAACACAGAATCTCCACTAACGATGGTGGTGTGAAAGCAACAAAAATTTTCACAGCTGAGGAGCTCAAGAAAGCTACAGACAATTATGCCAATGACAGAATTCTTGGTCGTGGTGGCAATGCGATTGTATATAGAGGCGTGCTAAGTGATAATCGCATAGTTGCAATTAAAAAATCTCTTAAATTGCCTATTTTGATCATAAATCTATAATTACATGACTACCCTATATGGAATTCTATAGTAGCATTACCGTTATAAGCATGTTCTTGTTTTAAGCACAAGAAAAATCGTGATTTGCTTGATCTTATGGACTGTTCTTGTTGATGTCCCGAATTCCGGAAAGCATGTGTATTTTATGTGTATTGAAACAACATTGCATGCTAATCCGTTTCCAACTATCCGTAAGTCTGTTGAGTGTGATTTTTGGTGTTGATATGCTTTTGAAATTTAGCACTGACTGCATAGGGTAATAACAGTTTAAATTAATTTATTGAAATCACCGTTTTTAGAATTGCTCATATATATATTATCATCCATTGCGATTGATTTGATAATAATCCTCATATCTGTTTAAGTATGCATCTTGACAGATTCCAATAGCTTGCCAACCTTTATTTTTTGTCTAATTGTAATAAATTTTGAAGTTGTAATAATTATGCTTGCTTGATTGATTCAATCTACGGTTGTCTTGAATTATCCCTTCCTTGCTTGTTTACCTTATTTAAAGTGGATAGATTTCTTATATTTGGTAAAATTAAAAAATATTAGGCTGATTTACTCCCTCCGATTAAGGAGAATTAGTGCTGTAAATTGATTCCCCTTGTCCTTAAAAAATATTTTATTTCCTTGTGGCTGATTTGTGTAAAATCTGTTATTATTCTTTCCTTCTTAGTTATGGTAAGCAGATTTCGTACGTGTTTTATATTTGATAAAAATAAAATTAATAAGTCTGATCTGGCTCTCCTTGAAAATAAGGAAAATAATATTAATTGATTCCCTTTATTCCTTTCCCTTATTGGACCGTTCAGTTCTTTTCCAAAGAGGAAAATCAATATTCAATTAGTGATTTCCTTTTCCTTATTTGTTCATCTCTTAGTGACTATAAAAAAGGACTCCTCCCCTCCTTATTAGACGGAGACATCTTGACTTTGTTCATACACTCAATATTCAAAAGAAAATATATTACTCTCTACTTGAAAATTTCCGTGAAACATTCTAATTGCTCCTCTACTCGTTTTTGCTGTGTTCGGGTCTAGTATCTGACTAAGTTTGGTCTTCATTGCTGATAAATAATCCTGCACAAGTGGTTAGTTCCTTCCACTAGTTTAATTTTTGCATTGTTCGTATTACATGTATACTTGAAATAATAAAGAAAGCGTCCGGGTTAGTTTCTTTCTCCCTCTTTTTTTTTTATGTTTATATTTGTTGAGTTTATTATTATTTGTTTGATTGTGAATGTTTGCTTTGTGTATTAATTTGTATGCGTATCTCTTCTGCCCGTTAAATAAATTTTGTCGTATTATATGTTGGTGTTCCTCTATCTCCTTTATATAACAGGTTCATAATAAGTGTGGGAGTTTTGAAGAGTTGCCGTGAGAAAGGATGCTTGGACGGAGCCCCTTATTTTAATGTTTGGATTTTTATTTTAAGTGTTGGTTTTGTAATAATTTCGTAACTCTAAAACTCTATATATATGAGATATTTGGGGATCGTCTAAGGGGGGAGGGGTTTACGTGCTATTTGTTTATTTATTTTATCGTAACTTATTTGTGTTAGGAAGCATGCTTATGGGAGTGTGATTTAATTGTTTGATCATTCCTTGCTCTAAATCTAATTAAAAAAAAATGATTTTGCCGATATTTGTCAAGCAGATTCTATGTTTGGCCGCTCATTCTCAATGATCATTAATTACATATAAAAATAGATTTTCAATCTGTGTAATCACCTATTGACACTTCATAATGTAGTAAAATAACAGTCGTCTTTGCATGTCTTTCTATCTTGCTTGTTTCAAATCACCCATATTATGTATGAAAAATCGATAAAATAAGTATTGTTCGAATTTTCTATTTGTGTTGTAAAAGTACAAAGCATGCCTATAGGTTAATTAAGCTTTTCAAATACTATTTGGGTTGAAATATTATGCATATAGGCTTCAATAGATTTATTTAGCATTAGTGCTTATAGGATTGTAAATAAATTTTCTGCATATTAATCAATTGTATTGTAATTATAGATTCCTGCCCAGATCTCAGAATGTTAAAATAATTTTGTTATTATAACAAAAAAAAAGGAATTTACTTTCTGTCTGCTAATGTGAGCTTCATTAATTAACTTCGGCATTAACTCACTTAGAAACCATGCATTCAGGACTCAATAAGGTCATTGTATTAATCAATTTTTTAGTATGATAATAGCTGAAGCATTTTGTTACGCATATGTTCTGCCAAGTTAAAGTAATGTTATATATTTATTTTTTGCCACTTGAAATAATTTAATTTAACTATTTCCAGCATGCTAATGCATAAAATTAACTACTTTGCCACTTAAGAAAAAGTAAATCTTTCTCCGCATGCTTATCTGCCCTAATTAAATATGCCAATAAATAAATTCTGCATTTTGAATAGTGTTTTGCCACTTGAAATAAATCAGTGCCTGTTTGAAACTGTCGTGATTCAGATTATAATTAAATTAAATAAATCTTTGGCCTTTATAATATTCTGGTTGCTAATAGTTTTTATTTATCTGTTAATACATTTATTGTATGGTGTTGTATGCCACAAACTCAGAATGCGACCTTTTCACTCTATCTTGTGTTTGTCAACATGTTTAATAAAATCTAGACGCCAACTTGAGACTCAACATGCTAAATGAATGTCCAAATTGTTTGACTTGGTGTCTAGGTGTGCTTATTAGTAATCCTTATTTTATGTTTAGTCTAAAACCTCCTTATTAGTAGTCCAATGTCTCTTGGAACATTAAGTCGTGATGATAAACACGTTTTAGGACGAAAGCATGCGGTGGTAGGGTAGGGGTAGTTTAGGCCCTACGGAGATGATCACACCAACTCGGGCTTAAAAGATAAACATTGGTTTTGTTTGTTCCTACACGGAAGCCGAGTAGAAAAAATAAAAAGAAAGTCTAGTGTTGATTCGTAAAGTCCTTCAGAGTCCCCCTTTTATATGTTTATAATAATTATATTTATTTGAGGTAGTTAAATAAAAAATATTAAAAATTGTTTTGCTTATCTGATTGTGCAATTTCTGTCTTCTCGTTCCTCTTTATTAATTGTTTAATGTTTGTTTAAATGTTTATTTATTATTTGTTATATCACCTAGTTTTGCATGCTTAATTATTTAAATAAATAAATAAATTGATCTTAATTGTTTAATATTAATTATTACCTAGGACGCATGTATTAATTAAATAATCAACAAATGAAGTGACCTTAATTGCTATTTGTAACTTCCACATAAATTGCAAGAGATACGGTTGGGACCCACATTTGTGGACCTCAAGAGATGCCTAACACCTTTTACTCGATGTAATTTGAACCCTTACCCTAATCTCTGGTTCGTTGATCTTAGTTAGATTTAATTAGGTTAGATAGGTGCCTTAACGCGCCTTAATACGTTAGGTGGCGACTCTTCAATCCAACCCAAAGCCCAAAGAGAGTTGTTAGGTCAAAGGTTCGATTTTGCGAGAAAACGGGGCACGACATTGGTCATATGAAGTTGAGCAAGAAAATGTGTACTACAGCTAGGGAGGAAAAGAGTGCATGGCCAAAGTTTCATATTCCTCCGTCGTCGGAAGTGTAATGTATGCAATGGTATGCACTAGACCTGATATTTCTCTGCAGTTGGTGTTGTCAGCAGATTTCTCGACAATTCGGGAAAAGAGCAGTGGGAAGCTGTGAAGTGGATACTCAGGTATCTTAGAGGAAGCTCAGATGAATGCTTGTGTTTTGGAGCATCAGATCCAATGTTGAAGGGCTAATACAGATGCTGATATGGTAGGTGACCTTGATAACAGAAAATCCACTACTGAATATTTGTTTACTTTTTCAGGGAGAACTATATCATGGCAGTCGAAGTTGCAGAAGTGTGTTGCACTATCTACAACTGAAGCTAAGTATATTGCGGCTACCGAAGCCGGCAAAGAGATAATATGGCTCAAGCGATTTTTTCAAGAGCTTGGTCTGCATCAGATGGAGTATATTGTCTATTGTGACAGCCAGAGTGCAATAGACTTGAGTAAAAACTTTATGTACCATGCAAGAACAAAATACGTCGACGTCAGATATCATTGGATTCGTGAGGAAGTGGAGAGTGAATCATTTCACGTCAAAAAGATCCACACAAGTGAAAATCCTGCAGATATGCTGACCAAGACGATACTGAAAGACAAGTTTGAGTTATGCAAAGAACTTGTGGGTATGAGCTCTCTCTAAAGAAGATGATGATACTTCTTTCCAGTGAATGGAACTGGAGGGGGATATTTGGGGTCCAACCCCATTATTCCATTATTGACTTCAACAATTGTTGCATGCAATTGTCAATAGTTGGCAAATTGCAGTGGCATCAAATGTTGAGAAACACAACAATTATAAATTTTCTGTGGCACAACTTTGACATATTGTGTATGGTGTTGAACTTATTAGCTCATTTGTAAGATACCAATTCACAGAGAAAGAAAAATATAAAGAGTTGCGAGGTTTCCATAGACTACAAGAAAATAGTCTATGAAGAAAAAAATAGAGTGTGAGCGATATTTTTAGTAAGGTCGAAAATAAAAAAAGTGTTATTCCTTTTGAGTGTGTAGTAGTCACTTTGAGTATTGTATTCGTGACTATACAGTGTAAAATTTCTTACTATAGTAATATTAGTTGCTTCTCTTGGCCCGTGATTTTTCCCTTATTTAGAAGGGTTTTCACGTAAAAATTTTGATGTCATTATTTTTCCATTTTATTTCTATCATTTGACCATATATATTTTTGTGTTAGTCCGTGTTTTCCCAACAGGTGACCCTGTCTTTGTCCATTCAACTAATGGTAATTACAGAAAGATAAACAATTCTTTTATCTGTGTTTGAAACAGAAACTTGGAACACAAATTCGTTAGCAAATATGTGTACAATTAGTCTTGTACTTTTGATCTAGTTGAAACAAACAATAAAAGTTCAATTCCACTAATTACACAGGTATAGGAGCTGGTGCCTTTATATCCCTAATGGCTAGAATAATTTGGTTCTGTTTCAGAATCAGGAAAAGGAAATTGATTGAAGTTAGGGAGAAATTCTTCCAATAAAATGGTGGCTTATTTTTAAAACACAGAATCTCCACTAATGACGGTGGTGTGAAAGCAACAAAAATATTCACAGCAGAGGAGCTAAAGAAAGCTACAAACAATTATGCCAATGACAGAATTCTTGGTCGTGGAGGCCACGCGATCATATATAGAGGTGTGCTAAGTGATAACCGAGTAGTTGCAATTAAAAAATCTAGAATTGTGGATGAGAGTCAAATTGAGCAGTTTATCAATGAGGTGCTTATTCTCACTCAAATCAACCATCGAAACGCGGTGAGGCTCTTAGGGTGTTGTTTGGAAGATGAAGTTCCTTTATTGGTTTATGAGTATGTCTCTGAAGGAACTCTTTATGAGCACATTCTTAGTCAACGTGGAGCGGGTTGGTTAAATAGGCAAAATCGGTTGAGAATTGCCATAGAGACAGCCACCGCACTTGCTTACCTTCATTCATTTGCCTCCATGCCTATAATTCATCGAGATGTCACGTCTTCCAACATATTGTTAGATAATTTTTCCACAGCTAAAGTGTCTGATTTTGGAGCTTCAAGGCTCATCCCTCTGGATTAAACACGTGTAGCTACATTAGTTCAAGGTATATTTGGATACTTGGATCCTGAATATTTTTTCAAAAGTCAATTGACAGATAAAAGCGATGTTTACAGCTTTGGAGTAGTTTTGACAGAACTTTTAACGGGGTTAAAACCAGTTTGTGGAGATAGAAATGACGAGCAAAAGAATTTGGCTGATTATTTTGTTTCGTCCGTGGATAACAATAGTTTATTTCAAATTCTTGATCGTCGAGTTTTGAGAGTAGGGAATCTTGAGCAACTTCAACAGATGGCTGAGCTAGTGAAGAACTGTCTTCAGTTACACGGAGAAGATAGGCCTACAATGAAGGAAATGGCTATTCAACTTGAGGGTTTGAGGAAAGTAACTGGAGTCTCTTGGTCTAATCAACACCTACACGAAGAGAATGATTTGTCAGATCTTTACACAGTTCCAATAGACGCCTATGGAAAAACCCCCAATTCAGATAGTTCTTGTATCATGCATCCAAAATCCAGGCGAATAATGGCATTAGATTGCCTCTTACTGTACTATCCCTATGTTTTCTTCCGTATTGAATGTTCTAATGTAGGTTCTTTTTCCTTTTCTTCTCAAGGCGGAATGGCTTGGGAAATCATTGTACTTGTCCCGGATTGTTATCCAAACCCACTCCCCACTTTGTCAACTGAACACTTAAACTTATTGGAACTCAGCATTTCAAAACCTTTTTTCATCATACTCATTAACTATTAAAGTAAGAAAAAGAAATTGTTCCTACATGAATAGATAAAAATGCAGTAGTACTAACACCAGATATCTGTTTCCTCCCCAATAGAACTGTAGATGAGCTTCGCAGCCTAAATAATTTAGATTTGCTCCTAAACTGCATTTTTTAGTATAATAAACATTAACTGAAGTCAACATTGCTCATTACTCTATCAGGTAAGCATGCATCTATCTAACAAATGTACTTTTTTGGACGGCTTAATTACCATTAATAACTTCAACAACTTTTGATGGCTTGTATGAGTCCAACACAAGTCAATTCCAAGTCCCTTGACAATATTAAGAACAGTAAAAAACAAATAACTTAAAGTAATGACCAAGTATGTTTACGTGGAAACCTCCTTGCTCAAAGGAGGAGAAACAGGACATGTCACACAGGATTTCTCAACAACTTTCACTATCTTTGTAATCAGAAAGGGTTAAACTCTTAACCCTATACCGTGTAACACCTCTATTACAAGACAAACTAAGCAATAACTCTATTGCCCACTATATTAACTACCGCTAGTTAACATAGACTTCAATTAAACACACCATGACTAACTCTAACCATGAAGTCAACTTTACGTTAATTACAAATGAAATGATATGATCCTTTATAGTTTAGAAATAGATCTTATGATGTATGAACACTCGACACCATACTTAACAACTTAAGTCTTCATGCATATCACTCGATCAGGTCCTTTGCTGTTTTTATGAGTGTATACTTGTCTTTGAGAGAGAATGACTTTTGCTTTTGATCTACTTGATTAATTGCAAAAACTAGATTGTTTCTTGTTCAAAGTTGTCTAATATAGGATGCATAAAAACAACCTCGTAAACGCCCATTGGCTGTGACCTCTACACCTAAGTTTTTGTGCCCACCTAACAAAGCAGGCGTGGCAACTTTATAACTGCCATCCATTGACTCGTCCTGGATGACCATCACTCGAGGGATCAAGTCCCTCTACCAAATCTCATAGTTTGTTAATTCATCAAACATCAAAATATATTATTGACCAAACTTCGGGTAAACAACACCAACAAGATCAAAAGAATTCAAAATATTTCTTACAACAAGAGGGATTGAACTGATTGTTGACCTTGAGATATATATAGGTTTGTACCTGGATCTACCTAGAACAATCTAGAGTTAGCCACAAATAGGAAATTTAATCAAATGAATTTATTTTCATGTTTCTAGAAAAACATATGATTCACTAATTAAAGACTAGATGGTATAAGTTCACCTCATGCTAGTTTGACAATAACATATCTACAAGTAGACATGATGGCTTGTATGAGTCCACCACAAATCAAGAGATCAGATCCCTTGATAATATTAAGCACAGTGAAAAACAAATACTTAGGGGTAATTTGGTAGGCCGTATTAGAAGAAATAGTCCATGTATTATGTAAGCTATTATTTAGTACTATGTTTGGTAGAAATTTGTGCCTATGTATAGCTAATCTACGTGTCACGAACTTAGAGTCTTACTAAAGCTCCGTGCAGCACTTGACAACTTACTCATGAATCTTTCACGATCTTGTAAGCTCAAGTAAGCCCTTTATGCTAAGATCGCTAAGGAAATGAAAAGGAAAACTTAGAGAATTTTGGAAGAAGGCTTATATTGCTTATAAGAAAGCTTTACAAGTTGTTGGATGCTTCAAGCTTGGATGATTGCTTTACACTTGCTTGGTTTCTTGGTGCCTAGCAAATAAGGGGCACCTCTATTTATACTAACACCTAGGGACTAAAGTGCAATTTAAAATTACTTTACAAGTCCCTAGACTATTTACACTTTGGTCCCTCTCTAGAAATCTCTACACTTTCTAGGAATTTCTAAGGTTTTCCAAGAAAGTATCTAAGGTATTCTAGAGAATTCTAAGGAAAGACCTAGGGAATTCTATAGTCTTGCCTTCTTGAAATATCTAAGGGCTTCTAGAGTTCTCTATAAACCTCCCCATAATTCTAGACTCTTCCTCCCCTATTCGAATGCAAAATTTGACTGCGAAGTGGCGGGACGTGACACTCTTCCCCACCTATTGATGTGACGACCGTGTCGTATCATCACTGCGTCGCCAATCGGGTCATGTCTTCTCATACGCATGGACAATAGCCCATTGACTCGATTAACGCCCTCGCGCAACTCCTTCAGTTGCTTTCTGATCTCCTCTAGCTCGGCCTTATGATCTATCAGCTTCCTAGGAGGCACACGCCTTGATGACTTCTTTGGCATCACGACATTGTTCCTTTCTAGAATCTTCTTCGTGCGTGGTGGCAGAGACCTTTTTGCACCATTGTCTTCCCTCGAACTTGCAATGGTGGCTCTCAACGCTGGCTCCTTCTTCTTAGGGCTTCTTACAAGTTGCATGGTAGTTAGACGTACTTGTTCTTCCGTCTTTGGTACCTTGACCAAGGGCACTATACATGATCTTTCTTGCTCCATGACTAGAAGTCGTTGGAGGTAAAGGTCGATCACCGCGTAGCACTGCTGGAAGAACTCCTGCCCAAGAATTATGTCAAAGAGATCTAAAGGAGCGATAATGAAGTTCGCCTTACCTTGCCACTCACCTAGCGTGATACTCACTCCATGTGCGACTCCACACACGAGAGTCAGTGATGCATTGACCGTCCTGAGTTGGGTGTTACTTGGATTGTAACTCAACCCCAACCTCGTCGCTGCCGTCTTGGTCATGATATTGACCTCTGCACCCGTGTCGACCATTGCACAAGCGGGTCTTCCATTAATCATAAGGTCGACATACTGCTGTCACGCCCCGAGCCTACACCCTGGGCGGGACCGGCACCCGGAGACCATTTCTGGCCCCAAGCGAACCCTTGGCCTGGATTTCTTAGCTCAGCGGAAACCTAACTCAACAGAATAACTTAATGCAATGCAAGTTTACAAAACAACTTAACTTATAAAGTATGGCCATAAAGGCAACTTGAATCTCAAAATAGAATATGTACATATAAACATAGATGAGAGACTCAAAACTAACTGACTGACTGTCTGTCTATG